>OY294067.1:175511051-175518551 GCA_958510875.1 Endomychus coccineus | reverse complement strand
CGACATTCAGACACGTGCTTAGCACGTGATTCATTATTCAGACACATGCTTCAACATTCAAACACGTGTTCTAATATTTTTTGATGTGTTTCAACATTCAGACACATTTAACACGTATTTGATATTTGCTTTTGACAGAGTCATATGGTAGAAGTGCGCAACCACGTGATCAGACATACACAATATAACATCATCAACTAGTATATAAACAAATGCTTATTAACACATGTTTCAGTATGATTTCGATGCTCCTCTATGCATCATGGAGATTGTTATGCAAAAAGACTCGTTGAATATTATGAACTTAGGGTCAAGCTTTGAAAATGTTGAACAATCACAACGTCACAGCTCTTTGCTGCCAAATACTCTACGAACAATAATCTGTGGTCCAAGTAATTGTGGGAAAACAAATGTAATGTTATCTCTATTGTTAGATGCAAACGGACTTAAATTTGAAAACGTGTACATCTATTCAAAGTCTTTACACCAACCAAAATACCAGTTACTGGGGGAAACATTGAAGAACATTGTTGGACTTGGATATTTTCCGTACACTGAGGGTGATGATGTCATAGACCCCACAGAAGCGGGGCCTAATTCGATAATGATATTCGGTGATGTAATGGATGAGAAACAGTCTTTACACCAACCAAAATACCAGTTACAGGGGAAACATTGAAGAACATTGTTGGACTTGGATATTTTCTGTACACTGAGGGTGATGACGTCATAGACCCCACAGAAGCGAGGCCTAATTCGATAATAATATTCGATGATGTAATGGATGTGAAACAGGAGAAAATTCGTGCATATTTTTGAAGAGGTAGACACAACTCAATTGATAGTTTCTATCTTTGTCAGTCTTTTGCTAAATGTCCAAAACATGGATTGCGCGAAAATGCCAATTGTTTGATTATTTTCAAACAGAATGAACTCAATTTAAAACATATATTTACCGATCGTGTAAGTACCGACACGTCACTCGAGAAATTCAAAGAGATATGTAGCGTATGTTGGAAAGATAAATATGGATTCCTTATGATAAACGAAGATTGTGATATGAACAAAGGACATCTAACATGTATATATACTTTCATTTGAAATAGACAAACCACTCAGCATGGACGTGGAGGTGAGTAACATGTTGAAAGAAAAACAACAATTGGAGAGAAAAATTTGGGAGTTAGCAAACGTTGTGAGGAAAACATATATGGCTGTGAAATTGGGTAATGCGAAAATGATGAGATTCTAGATAATATGTTTAATGTATCTAAACCTCTAGAGGAAATTGCGAGAAATGCTGAAATAATCAAACGAAATTCTTTGATTAAATCTAAAAGTATTGTTTCTATAGCAACACAAATGGAGAGCATACCAATCCCAAATATTGTAGCTGAAGGAGAAGAATTCGTGTATAATCCCCCAGATACTGAAGAGGATGTGTTTACCCCCGAACCTACTATCGATCAGATTCGTGAAGAATTCAGAAAACTTAAGAAAGATGATTCAGCGGCTACAGAGGAGTTTCTGCAACAATACCCCACATTAGCACGTTATTACTTGGAAGGATTTCTATTGGATGATGATGTCAAGAGAGATACGATGATAGAATGGGCTTGCAATATAATTCAACTTTAGACAAATGGTTCATGGGTAATCAACCTATAAAAATTGATAATGAGAGTAATATAATAATCAAGGGTACCCCGTTCAAGGGTACCACAGGACTGTATAATTTGATATTTTACAGAGATGTTCTACCTGATACTTACACTGTGGAAGATGAAAAAAATTACAGTCAAATGATGGAAATGACTAGTGCCCATAGACGTAATAACGATCCAGCTGATCGAATAAGAAACACAGTAAAATACAAACATGTACTGAAACCTTTCATCAATTCCATGAAAAGACCTAGGGCCAAAACATACACTGGAAATGCATATATCAAAAATGATATGCTTGAATATAACGAGAAACCAATCGAATACGTTTGTTGGGTTTAGAAGAATAACCAAACACCTGACGATCATAGTTTATGAACGATGATGACGTCACCGGCGACAGCAACTGATTCAATGCGGCGATCATAGTTTACGAACGATGATGGACGGATAAGTAATAAAATGTGAATAATTATAATGATTGTAATACATTCATGCACATGTTTTATCGCGTGATTCAACACTCCGACACGTGCTTCAACATTCAGACACGTGTTCAGTTACGTGCTCAGGCTCGTGCTTCAATATTCAGACACGTGTTCAGACGTGTTCAGACACATGCTTCAATAATCAGACACGTGTTAAGCACGTACTTCAACGTTCAGACACGTGCTTCAATACTCAGACACGTGTTAAGCACGTGACATATTTGATACCTGCTAGCAGTCAGCGAACAACTATGAACCTTGAATGACTACATTACCACCACCCTGTTTGAGAAATAAAATGCCAAAAATTATAATAATAACATTTATTTGGACAAATACATTTTGATAGTACATCATTTAGAACTAAAATAATAACATCATGATTCATCACCTGGTTCTTCACACTAAACTCCGAACTGATCCGGTAATCGGGGAATACTCCATTATACGGTCGTTAATGATGATGCAATAAGCCCGGGTGTTTTTAGGGAAATTCAGTATACTTTCCATTTCTAGTTTGACGTCAACTGTTGATGACTTCATAGCATCGTTTTGTTTTGAACAATCAATCACAAAAATAGCTTTATTCTTGAGTGCTATATAATCTAAAATCGGCTCGCTTATTATTTTATTTGAAAATGATTTCTGGAAATCATAGTACATCTGATACGCTTCCACGTATTGTTAGTCGTTGAAATTCAATTTCATTGCTTCATATGGATAACACTCTGAATTCAAGTATAATTTTACATTTAGCAAGTTTATATTATCGAAATATGTACTTTGCTTAACAGGATTATTTTTTCGATCAGTTTGGAAAGGTAGAATCACATATCTGGGACGTTCCAAATTCATTGATGTTTTAACAGCCCAAATGTTACGAGTGCTCTCCTTCATCAACGGATTTTCATGCAGATTCTAACAGCGGAATGGAATCAAAATAGGCTCCTCAGCACTCAAATTCCCCAACATTTGAGATTTAACTTGATCATTTGGAAACACATGTCGCACTTTTAATGCTATTGTTTTCACATTTATTTTAGCCCTTTTCGTACCTGTGCTATTAGTATAGCAATCGTTATTGGTTCGAGACCTTATCAAGAGCAGCTTATGTTTACCACTCAAAACTTTGTTATAGTCAATGAATAGACCTAGTAGAAAATTCAACGGTATCCATAAATTGATTTTATTATTGTACACTGAACTCATTGCATCCTTATATGACCAGCCAGAAATAGCTAGAGATATAGATTCATGTTCGCCATATGTTAGATACGCTCTGATGGTGCTGACAATACCAGGATCACGTGCTTTGTCTATATCTTTTCCATTCTATTCATAACTGATATATTAAAAGAGAAACGCTCCGAAGTTATTGGTTAGGGTACATTCACCATCACCACTTGCTTCCGGCTGGAATTCTGCCTCGATGAATAAAGCAGACGAGGTCAAATCTACCAATACATCTTGTTGATTGATTAATATCTCAATTTCATCGCTGTTGCCGAAACATGTTGTGTGTGGATAGTAGGTATGAGTTTCTTCTCGGATGATGTCTTCATTGAAGTTTGGCTCGTTGAATATTCGAAGTTTTTCCGACATTGTAACCAAGGGACTTCAAAAAATGTATATTCTCCAATGATAATGCTGCAGCAGCAACCTTCTCCTTCGAGCTCGTTGTAGATAATGACTGATGGCCAATATGGGGATGTCTTTTATTGCTGAAATTCAAACCCATATCCTTTGGTGACGTCGGTTGCAACAAAACAACCTTCTCAGATGATTTCTTTTCATATAATGAATGCTGGTGGGTATTGGATTATTATTTATTGTTGGGAGCCATAATCCCTAGCGGTCTTTTTCAATTCCAACCGTATAATAATTTCTTCTCCACGAAAATTTACCCGTTTCCAGTTCTGATCTAAAATATTCAGTGTGATGTTATCGAAGGACGTCTTGTTGATGATCGGTAGATAAATAAGATTCTTCGGCTCAATATCAATGGAAAAACCAGGTGGTACAAGAGGTGAAAACTCATATATCGTATGAGCTAACTTATTGTTATAATATGCTCCTGCGGTTAATTTACACTCCACTCTGATAGTTTGAACTTTGATCATGTTTATAGGTCGATCAGATACGTGTAGTTCAAGAGATGTCAATTTCTTTTTCTGAACCCCTACAGTTCGCTTATACTATCTTGAGGTATGAAATTCACTTCAAAATCACTCTTCAGCTCTGTGTGTAGAGTGTTGTTGTTAGATTTTATTGATAATTTCCGGTCACGTTCTTCTTACTTCACTCCTATCCCACAAACTGCACTTTGTATGAAATCCACGATGTCTGTCAACTCGTAGGACCCCGTAGGTAGTTACTAGTTTTTCCTCACCCTTCACATCTTCATAATAAAATTTATTAAAACCTTCTTCAATGTTCGGGATGCTATTGTACGTATGCAAACCAACAAGTGCGATAGAATAATATGAATGAGGATCTAGTTCTATAGGTGGGTGAAAATCTACAGACAAGCGGGAGCTCTTACCCGTGATAGTGAACGTCTGAGACATGATTGATGAAAACTTTACCAACAATCTATTTATATACTAATAAATAAAGTTTTAGTCGACCACAACTGAAGAGTTAGAGAGGAATTCCAAACATAACTGGCCACAATTATAAGTGTTATATTGCTGAAAATTGTAGTGATTGAATAATATCTTACACTTTTCGAAATAATCCACTAGTTCGTGAGGGGGGGGGGGGCGTAAATTGCCAAAACTATCATAATATAAAACTGTATCACCGACTTTATTAAACCCAACCCTGGGAGTACCTTCCTTGTCCGATCTATCTAAATTAACTATTCCAGGCTCGTTTTTCCATGGTCCGTTGGATGGCAGTTCATCGCGCATAAATACTCCTCTAAATGGGGAATTTTCAAAGCGGCAATCCTGTCTCCAAATTTTGTGTCTTTAGATTTGATACGTTGCCAAGCAGCGTTCTCTAATGTTTTATCCGCCTCGTGACGTCCTTCCAAACTAGCGTTTCGCAAATATGAAATATCGTGTTGACGGCACCCTTTATCGAGTGGATTGATACCTGGACCTCCTCTTCTCCACTGTTCTTCTAATTTTGTACCTGGACCACAGTATTGATAGCCAGGAATATGAAGTTCAAACGAGAGCTTGTTTATAAGCGTATTGAGAACACCGTCTCCTACGTACGCTTCCATACAGACTGATGAAAATTCAAGATTGCACTGTTATTCAAAGAGGGGAGGGAGAAAGACCAAAGATCTCAAAATAATATTTTTTATTAATTCCAAAATTTTCTCAATACAAAAAATGTTGGTATAACCTTAAAAATATTTTTAAAATATCACAATCTTGACACTTGATTCATCGTTCTAGTCATATTGCATATTCCTAGGTTTACGTCCTTCCACCTATATTGAAGTCCTTTTATGTATGTTCGACGCTGGTAAAAGTTCTTCCTTATCTGCTTATGAAGCTCATGCACAACTTGTTCTCTACTTCTCTTATCAATGCGGAAATCTAGTGTAGAATAAATTCTTTGGGTATATTCACAGGATTTGGAGTTATACGTTTCACAGAGACTTGCTTTGTTGTTGTTGCGGATGATGAGGGCCTCTTCTTAGAAGGTTCCACAGCTATTATCCGTCGTTCCAAAGCCTCAATTCTACTACTAATATCATTTAGACGCCTATCCAGACCGTTCATCGTCTTATTGATCTCTTTTAACTCATTTCTGTTTTCCCCCACACTTTCACTGATTGTTTTATACTCTGATTTTATATAGGCCTCCATTCCATTATATTTATTCTGAATGTCTGTCAGATGTTTATCCATGGTGAGAATAACATTCTCGTTCTTTAATTTATGTTCATCCAGATCCTTATTGGCAGCTTTGATAAAATTATCAACCCTAACATTGAGGCTGGTTTCTGTTTTCAGGTTCAATTTGTGTATCAATATATCAACATATACTTTATTTGCAGCGTCTTCATTATCATTCGGTGATTTTACGTTGCACAATCTACGATTCTTCATATCGTAACTTCGATCGCTCGTTTGGAATAATCCTCGTCCGTAAACTTGTTTGAAATTATTATTAAATATATTTGTATCATATATCCACATGGAAGAGGAGGCTCTGCCAAACTTATCCATTGAAACCATCTTTATAACTGATGAATTTGTCTTACACACGGTTTTTGTTCAATTACACCAGCCTCTATCAATTCTTCTATTATAGAGAATATCTCGTTGTGATGATTATTGTTACCAGCAAACGAGGATGCAACAAGTAGTCTTAGTCTATCTACAATTTCATTTACGTCATCCCAATAAACATATTCGATAGGTTTCTCGTTATATTCAAGCATATCATTTTTGATATATGCATTTCCAGTGTATGTTTTGGATCTGAGTCTTTTCATGGAATTAATCAAAGGTTTCAGTACATGTTTGTATTTTACTGTGTTTCTTATTCGATCAGCTGGATAGTTATTACGTCTATCTAGTCATTTCCATCATTTGACTAAAATTTTTCCCATCTTCCACAGTGTAAGTATTAGGTAGAACATCTCTGTAAAATATCAAATTATACAGTCCTGTTGTACCCTTGAACGGGATGCCCTTGATAACTCTCACTATCAATTTCTATAGGTTGATTACCCATGAACCATTTGTCTAAAGTTGAATTATATTGCAAGCCCATTCTATCATCGTATCTCTTGACATCATCATCCAATAGAAATCCTTCCAAGTGATAACGTGCTAATGTGGGGTATTGTTGCAGAAACTCCTCTGTAGCCGCTGAATCATCTTTCTTAAGTTTTCTGAATTCTTCACGAATCTGATCGATAGTAGATTCGGGGGTACACACATCCTCTTCAGTATCTGGGGGATTATACACGAATTATTCTCCTTCAGTTACAATATTTTGGATTGGAATGCTCTCCATTTGTGTTGCTGTAGAAACAATACTTTTAGGTTTAATCCAAGAATTTTGTTTGATTATTTCAGCATTTCTAATAATTTCCTCTAGAGGTTTAGATACATTCTTAAACATATTATGTAGAATCTCATAATTTTCAGCTTTACCCAATTTCACAGCCATATATTTTTTCCTCACAACGTTTGCTAACTCCCAAATTTTTCTCTTCAATTGTTGTCTGTCTTTCAACATGTTACTCACATCCACGTCCATGCTGAGTGGTTTGTCTACTCCAAATGAAAATATATATACATGTTAGATGTATATATAACTATCAAAACTTTTGCGATAACGTCCTTTGTTCATATCACAATCTTTGTTTATCATAA
>OY294067.1:175301051-175506051 GCA_958510875.1 Endomychus coccineus | reverse complement strand
AACAGAATAACTGAAAACTTGATCATTAAAATCAAATTACGGAAACATTCTACTCATTTGTTAAATAAATAATAATAATGTTTTCAACATTATTGGTTTCAACCTCGCTTTCGTTCATGATAAATTTATAAGCAAGTAGCACTATATGTAAAAACCTTGTAAGCTGTCTGTTGTGGGGTTGGGTGGACCGTTGTGTGAAATTATTTGAGCTGAATGCATGCGCGAAACTTGTGACTGGAGGTTTAACTCGCAACCGGTATTCAATGTTTCCGATAAGTTAAGAACATCTTGCAGCGCTGATGGAAGAGAAAACGTGACTTTGAATTTGCGTAAGTACAGAAAGTTTACAACGCTATGCTGGAACTATATACATAAAAATATAGCCATATCAAGCTGGCCTGGCCATTGTAGCCCACCACATAATAATTATCGTAGCAAATTAAAGTATATAAATCGCAAATTTGTTAAACAAACAAAAAATTATAGCATTAGTATTTTATTTCGAAAAAAATATGTGGTGGTGAACTACCTTGACAGTCAAGCTAGTCGACACCATTAACAAACGGTATTTTCTATATAAAATCGATAGAAAACTATTTATTGCAATTACATGAAAAAAGAAAGTTATCGCGTTAAAAGATATTTTTTGATAACGAATAGATACTTTCAATTTGTGTCATTTCTGTACGTTTTGGCCTATCAAAACATTTATTATAGTGGTAGTTTTCTACTTAGAAAATTGCCTTTGTCTAGAAATTATGAGGTGACTAGAAATTTCATTCACATTTTTATATAATGAAATAATTAATGAACATCAAAACGTCCAGTAACTTTAATCTTAATTACTGATATTTTTGCCACTAGTATGATTATCCTATTATCAGGACGTTATACAATTTATATGGCTTCTATTGTTATACGTATTAGTTTTGATGTCTATAGTTTGGAAAAATACCTATACCAGGTTATCAAATTATAAAGCGAGTGAAATTTATTTGCTCAATATATACGGGTTTAACGGTAGAACATTATCAAGTGAAAAAGCTTTTTACTTCCGTCAGGGATAAAGTTATCAGGTCTTTATTTGTTCTTAAGGTGCCATATCAGGTTCCGACTTCATACTTAAGATACTTCATACTTACTATACATAGCCAAAAATATCAGACGAAGAAGGTATTGAACGAGGAAGTTCAGATGATTCAGAAGTATCAAATGAATTAGAGGAAAACGAAACCAAAACCGCTAAAACGATGACGATGTCAGCAATCGAATTCTTCAATTTTGCAAGCAAAGTACTACCAAATGAATTTGACCGCTCAGCTGACAGATTACAATCTTTTTTGGATGCTCTGAACTTGCTCCAAGCCAATTCCGAGAGCCAAGAGCAAAATGCAGTCGCATATATTAAAACCGGACTCTCAGGAAAGGCCCGAGTTTTAATTTCGGAGAACGATTCTCTTGCAAATATCTGATATTGTATAAGTATATCGGACACCCTTTGGACTTTGACCTTTGCCACTGGTCTTACATTCCTTACTGGTTTGTGAGTAGTCCAACAAGGATATCAATAAAAAGAGATAGCATTCTAAGTAAGTCAATTAAAAAGAGAAGATCGTGCGACGATGGGTTTCATTTCAGAAATCGAATAAAGATAGCGCTGAGTTTATAGATCAAGAAACACCATAGTATGAAGACAAGTATTACTTAACTGAACTAATTTATCAGTGTTTTATTAATCGATTTATGTATTGTCAAATTTGTCGTACTCACTTTTGATAGCTTCATTTACAATCACCAATCCAAATCGAACTGATTTTCAGATTATTTGTTATCACGTTTTGTTTTATTTGTTAATTTGTTTTAATACATTTTATTAAGTTAGTTTTATCAGTTATTTTTTTTAATTGCATTTAATTTATCTCAAACAAGAATCCTTAGGGATACGCATTGCCTCATGCCTCCAAACTATTATTCACTTATGATTATCGAGCTTTACCAAAAAAATGGTACGTGGCATGTGGTGAAGGCACCTTTTTTCAACATATTTAGAAATGTTGAGGAACACGCTTTCTTTATAATTTTAATTCAAATTACTTAATACGCATAATTCACTAATTTAAAAATGCATAATAGATATTCCTATCATTTATTTATTGATATGTCAAATGACAAATTAGTGATAATTTTCTAAATACCTCAGAAATACTTATTGAACCACTTGTTCCCTTGAGAACAATTTTTTTTTAAATCACCAATACGCAAAATGGTACACAACATAACACTTGTAGATGCAACAACTTGTGGTAGATCACCCACAGTACCTACATTTTTGTCATCGTCTTTATTCAACCCATGCGACCCCATAACTTTTATTAGAAGTTATGAACGCTTCAGCTTCAGCTAAAATGATCCATATAAAATAAATTATTTAGGCAGCTATTTAGAAGGAGCACAATTAACTGGTACCGCTAGATATATAGCAGAACCAGCTAACAATATTACAATTTGGGAGCAAACATTGGGAGAATTATGTAAAGAAATCGGTGGTGAGCACCCTTTAAGAAGAATAAAATTCCGAGAAAACAACAAGAAATGAGGACATGAAACAATATTTTATGACGTGTACCTTGAGACTTTTCGGTGAACTGCTTACTGCGGTAAACTTCAAGTCCTCGGGCGCCAGATTTTTCCAAAGGTTTACTCCTTTTTGAAGACTTCTGCTAGGGACCTCACCACAAGGCTTGTCACTATGCTATCTATAGATGACCTTGTCCCTAGGGTAGCTACAGTGAAGTAAAACCAAGGCCCATTGTGCAGAAAACTGTATCAAAATTGTAGGCTTTAATTACAATTGATACCTGGTTAAAACTTAGCTCGTTTGAAGATGGAGCAGAAATAATTTAATAAAACGGGAAATTCCAAATATTAAAATATATAATAATTATAACAAGTACACTTTCAGAATAATTAATCAATACAATTGAAAGGTATAATTCACAAAAATTCACCCAGATGGAAAATGTAATGAAGCTGAAACGGTATATGAAAACTGTTTCAACATATCTGTTTTACGATATGTTCGGTATTTAATTTCAATTGAACGGTACGGAATCGGTTGATAAATGATTCACATTTATCAATTTGCGGAAAATACACTAGTTTTCCGCTTGTACGATATCAGATTTTACGGTATATTCGGATAATTACTCTGATTGTGTTTATTCTGTCATATCACCCACCCTTGTATTAGCTATCCACGGAGTGCCCGGTAATTGTATGACAGTGTTAGATTTCATACTTTGCAGATTCAGAATTTTAGACAATTAGGGCTTATACTTCCGGTATCGGCACATCGTGCACAAACCCTAACTATCGTATCTGCAATAACCCCTACATCCGCGGCCGGGGCTTCTCATACGATTAAGGGGTTATTACGATTCTCAATCACTCAACCACCCCAGCTTATACTTCCGGTATCGGCACAGCGTGCACAAGCCGTTGGCGGTTTGGTCATTTATGATATACTTATATTTCCGGTATCGGCACAGCGTGCACAAATATACCAAAGACGCCCCTGTCGTTCAAACATACACACTCTGTACACACCATACTTGAATATTTCGATTCACATGCGGATTCAAATCGTGCGCGGTCCGACCTATAACGGGATAAACTCAAATATAACAATTTAAATTACCGAAAGCAACGGATCTCAGATATCATACAAACGGTTACCAATCACAAACTACGGAAATCAATATATCGTAATGCCCAAAAATATAAATTATTAAGCTATCATTCACCTTACGCAAAAATTCACTAAACGGAACACTGTTGTTAATTCAAATGTTAAATCTGACTTGAACTCGGATAATAATTAATTTACTTTGATTCTTATAATAATAACACTTCAACGGTACTGATTGAAAATCAAAATCACCAAAGAGCAACTGTACTGATTGAAAATCAAAATCACCAAAGAGCAACTGTACTGATTGAAAATCAAAATCACCAAAGAACGAGTCACACTTTAACGGTACTAATTGTTAATCAAAATCACAAAAAGAGAGTAACGATACTGATTGATAATCAAAATCACAAAAGGGAGAGTCACACTTTAACGGTACTAATTGATAATCAAAATCACAAAAGATGACGATCTATTATCTGTCACTGCTTTTATATGTTTTCGAGGTTCTGGTAAAGTCCGCTCCACCAATTCCTTATTTTGTGCCAAGGGTTTTTTACTTATTTCCCGAACAATGCTTAAAAGTGACGCTACTTCTTAGATCTAAAATTCGCGCACATGATATCACACTAGTTCTTCTCGGCACAATAAACAAATGTTATCGGAGTTTTTTGGTTGTTCGTCTTTTTTATACATAAGGTTGTTCAAAGTTTGATGCGTTAACTTGCCAGACCCCCGTTTTTGCAACATATTTTATCGGAATGAATGTAATTTCTAAACGGGCATGAATTCGATTCATTTATTTGAATAATTACACTTATTCAAAATTGCGGAAATTTAGAAAAGTGACAATCACGGAATACACATTCGGAGTTGGAAATAATGAACTGTTTAAACTGAGATTACATGTAATATCCGTATTTACTGCCTGATCTAAAATAAATGATATTTCAAAATTTAAGCTTCGTTACAATTTCTACGAACTTCTATCATTGTTAAATGAAAAATCCAAATATGGCATTTGATAAATTTAAGGCTCACTCCGAAAATAGCTTAGACCCGACTTATTATGAAAGCTATGTTCCTCCGGAATGAACATGGACCAACTTAAAGCCTTAGTTTTAAAACTAAGCGACATTAAAGAACGTGCAATTACTACTCACATGACTAATAACGCTTTTCTTGCTTTAAGTCAGTCAAACTCACAACATAATTTCAAACACCACCTATCTCCTGGTAATTCATATGAAAGACAAATTTTTCAAAATAACAAAATCCACATATTATCTAAATACGAAACTTCGATACTATGGACAAAATCAAAATCCCAATTGTAACAAACCTACATATACAATACAAACCATTACAGACTTACTACATACTAAAACGAGTAACCAACCAAACTTTTCTTTTCCAAATCAAAACAGAATTCATTGATTTAAATAAAATGACGTATCACAGACTTGAACAAAAGAAGGTAGATCAATCTGCTCTAACTGTAATAGGGTTGAACATTAAACATCAGTGTGTAATACAAATTCAAATTATAGAGAAAATAAAGTTACAATAAAAACAGAACCAAACAGACAACCCCCAAACGAGAGGGGACGACACTAACATCCCCTGAGGTAGTCCTTCATAATGTAAATTGTTCAGTGTCGTTTAAGATTCTAATCATTAGGGGTAATATAAACAATTCAGATATCATCGAAATAGTCTTGGATACTAGATGTAGCCAAAATAATGTTTCAAATTATTTAGTAAAGATTTAACGATTACAAATAAAGTTCCTATTATTGCAGGAGGTCATACAATTAATTCTGTAGATGAAGTATGTTTTAAACTGAATATTGCTGGTGAATTTACGAAGTATAATGCTCTAGTAATCAATTCATTACCCAAACCTTTAATTTTAGGCACACGTTTTTTGCAAGAACATAGGGCCGTAATCCATTTTAATTTGTCTAAAGTTCAACTTGATATCAATAACCAAACATCTAGCGTAAACAAACACAAATATATCACCTATATGTTACAATTTACAACCCACGTCTGATAATGACGTTAGTAGATTCAAATTAAATGCTAATGAAGACTAATTTATGTATTAGAGAAATATTCAGGTTCCAGAAATAAGCTAGTCATATATAAACACGCAATGTCGGCCCCCACCCATAATTTCGAGCGTTTTTCGAGCTGCTCGAAATGTCGAGCTATTCCCAAACTTAAAGGAAAGCCGAGGAATCAAAATTAATCAATTTGACTAGGTAAATGTGCAAAAGTTAGCACAGCAAGCCCAAAATTACACATCCTAGAATTTCGAGACTAGGCTCAAAATTTCGAGCCTTTTACGAGCTAAAAAAGAGTGATTTGAAGATTGCCCGGAACCACGTGGTTTTCCTGAAATATGAAAAAACTAATGTCCGGTCTGAAGTTAGCACAGCAAAACTAGAAGAACGTAACTTAGAATTTCGAGACAGGTCTCTAAATTTCGAGCTTTTTACGAGCTGCTTCGTGGTAATTTCGAGATTGCTCAGAAGCACGTAGTTTTCCAGAAATAATGAAAAAAACATTTCCGGTCTGAAGTTAGCACATCAAAACTAGAAGTACGTGACTTAGAATTTCGAAACTGGGCTCAAAATTTCGAGCTTTTTACGAGCTAAAAATGGTGATTTGGAAATTGCCCGAAACCACGTTGATTTTTATGGAAATAAGGAAAAAACTCATTTCCGGTTTGAAGTTAGCACATCAAAACTAGAAGTACGTGACTTAGAATTTCGAGACTGGGCTCAAAATTTCGAGCTTTTTACGAGCTAGAAACGAGTGATTTGGAGATTGCCCGGAACCACGTGGTTTTCCGGAGATAGGAAAAGACTCATTTCCGGTCTGAAGTTAGCATAGCAAAACTAGAAGAACGTAACTTAGAATTTCGAGACTGGTCCCTAAATTTCGAGCTTTTTACGAGCTGCTTCTTGGTATTCCAAAAATAAGGAAAAACCGATTTCCGGTCTGAAGTTAGCACAACAAAACTAGAAGTACACGACTTGGAATATCGAGACTGGGCTCAAAAATTCGAGCTCTTACGAGCTATAACATATTCCTTCAAAGAACGCTGAAAATCGTAAAATTTACGGGAAGTTGGAGAAATATCGATTTTCGGTTAGTTGGTGAAACTCAAGAACTGGTAGTATGGGATTTAAAATATCGAGACTGGGCTCAAAATTTCGATCTCTTTACGAGCTGCTTCGTGGTAATTCAGAGATTGCTCAGAAGCACGTAGTTTTCCAGGAAATCAGGGAAAAAATGATTTCCGGTCTGAAGTTAGCACATCAAAATTAGAAGTACATGACTTGGAATATCGAGACTGTGGTCAAAATTCCGAGCTCTTTACGAGCTATAACATATTCCTTCAAAGATCGCTGAAAATCGTAAAATTTACCACAAGTTGGGAAAATATCGATTTCCGGTTTCATGGTGAAATATAAAACTGGTATTATGGGAGACTGGGCTCAAAATGTGGAGCTTTTTACAATCCGCTGCGTGGTAATTTCGAGATTGCTCAGTAGCACGTAGTTTTCCCGAAAATCATGCAAAAACGATTTTCGGTTCAAAATTAGCCCAGCAACAATACATGTATATGACTTAGCATTTCGAGGCTGGTGATGAAATTTCGAGCTTTTTACGAGCTGGTTCGTGGTAATTTTCAGATTGCTTAAAACCACGTGGTTTTTCAGAAACAAGAAAAAAACTGTTTTCCGGTCTGAAGTTAGCACAGCAAAACGTGGTACGTGACTTACAATTTCGAGACTGGTGTCAAAAATTCGAGCTCTTTACGAGCTGGTGCATAGTAATTTCGATATTGCTTAGAAGCACGTGGTTTTCCGGTAATTGGGAAGAAACGATTTCTGGTCTGAATTTAGCACAGTAGCAATAGATGTATATGACTTAGAATTTCGAGCTTTTTACGAGCTAAAACCATTGTTATGTGTCAAAAATACACAACGATTCCCGGCGTTTCCTTCTGAGGTCACACATTATAAAAATATAAATAAAGCTGAAATTGGTTCTTCCAGCCATCTAAGACACCCCCCCCCCCCCTAAAAGAACCGCACTGGCTAAAACACATACACGCAGAATATGAATTTATAAAATCAGTTTTTGGAAAGATCAGTTAAGATGGCACTTGTTAAGTTTCTTGAGTGGTACCTTCATCAATAAATCATATTCTTAAGAGTAATTAACCGACATTACAAATTCTGTAAATAAAGGTTTGAAAAGTCAAAAAAGCTTCTTTCTTCGATTAGTTAAGTATCGAAATTGTTGCAATAAAGACAATTCAATCAAGATCCTTTATAAAATTTATGAATCAACATTTGTCAAGTAAACATGAATAATTTAGTAAAGAAAGTTGACAAATTTAGTAAAAACCATTTATCCGATTGTCAAGAATATGTTTTACTCTTTTGATCAAACTTGGCTTTTTCGGTAATTAATTTTTTTTTTGATTTTTAAAGAAATTTTGCACAATCTGATTTTTCAGCTGACCTAGAAAATAAATCAACAATTCTAATGATGAAACTTGGTTAATAATACTAAGTTCTTCATTGACCAAGATTATAACTTTGGTGATTTCGTCAAGTTCCTTTATTGAAATTATCAAGAAAATCATCAACCAATTCTTAACTGAAGCAACAAAGTTCTGTTTATTAAATTATATTAAAAAGCTGCTGTAAAATGGGTGTATGATAGTATATCCAGCAATTATAGAATTTTTTCGCAATGATTTAACACGGGTGACAAGTAAAATTTCACTACATATCAGAAATGAAAAGAAATAAGAAAAAAATCCTTGTGCTGATTCGTATCATGTTTTATTTAATGAATTATATATACTTGATTTGAAATATTGCTATTAGTCAATGAATTTTCTATTTTTAATTATTAATAGTGATCTTGAGAAAAAATTAATTTTCATCGTAAGAGAAGAATATCTGATTATTTTGATAATTCTGCAAAAAAGCCCTTCATTCTTACTTGCCGCATCCCACGCACAACTTGCAAGTCTAGGTTAAGCTGCATGGTTACCATTCCAGTCGTACGACTTATTCATTTTTGATATTTCTGATTTTAAAGATCTTGATAGAAGATAACCTTCTTACAGCAAAAAGATACTTCATTGTTGAAAATATGATAAGATCTATTTTCTTAAAATAGAATCAGTAATTTTTTCAAAATTTTAGAAACATAGATTATAAATTTGAAAAAGTATACAAAGAAATGGTTTTTTACATTTTCAGGAAAATTTTTATTTATTGACACATGTGACACCACGGAAAATGGTGACAATACAAAAGTAAAAGCTCAGACTATTCCTGAAGATATTACTTTAAGGTTACCCGATGAAGTAAAATATTCATTCCTTGGAGCAGTGGAGATCAAATCCCACGTAAGCAGGGCTTCAAGAAATGAATATTCTTAATTTACTGCGTTAGGGCACTATCAAGCAATATGCCGTAGATATGACGGGACCTTCATCAGATGTGACGACCCAACAATATCAGCAGCAAAAGGTCCTCTAAGTGTTGAGAAATTAAAAAAATGTACCAAGTTCATTCCAGAACTACTAATTTATTATAAAATAGATGAATAAATCTTGATTTTGAAAATATTATTATTGTTTTAAAGATATTTTCACATAAAATATTATTTTTATGTATACAGAAATATTATGTAAATTAAAAATAAATATAATTATATATACATATTTTTTACATACAAACCTGGTTGGGGCTGCTGCGAGCTCCGACAACATCGCAGCAGTCGCGCCAGAAAAAAACTGAAAGGTGGTTAACCGAAGCTACTCCTTCCCACCGGTCGGTAAGTAGCTTCAGGTTCCTAAATCGTGTGCCCTCAGTATTCTAATTGAACCCAGAATGACTGCCTTTTGCATCCGGTCTATCAAGATCTGCGCCGAGTTCTTACAGGCCGGAATGATCTTCAAGTTTGAACGCAGCGAAGACCGAATTCCGCCCAAAACCGATGATCAGAACCACTAATACGACCTTGTGGCCTGGGTACAGCGTGCGGAGCTCGAACAGGAGATCTTGATATTTTGTCCATTTTTCCTCCTCTTTCAAGACTATGTTCTTCTCTGCCGGAGCGGAGAATTCGATGACATACATAGTCTTGATTAGTTTATCGAGGAGGACAATGTCAGGCCTATTTGCTTGTATGGACCTGACGGTCGGAAACGGATAATTCCAGAAGATCTGGCATTTTTCGTTTCCGACAACGGACTCAATATCTCCTGGTATGTAAGGCAGCACCGGCTCTTGGTCTATTCCGTACGAGTGCCTTAGATGGTAATACAGCACCCTGATATCCGTCCGTCGAATTAGCTTTGCCGTGCATCGCTAATTCGACTCTCAGACTTCGTTGCTTTTCCCCGCTTCCAGCATATTCTCGTTCGTCACCTCCGACTGAATACAAAAGCATTTTCACATATATCGAAATTAGCCAAATACACCAGCCAATCAGAACTCGCCATTCTAACTTCAATTTACCAGAAACCTATAAAAGCACGCAAACATCGCTGCTCTAAAGGAGACCTTTCTGGACCTCCGGCTAGCCTAGATCTTCTACATCTTTGCTAGTCTTCTTCGCCGGATCTGCGGACAGCTCCCATTCCAGCGCTAGGAAACCAGACACCACCACACATCATTCTACACCCACGCAGACGTCACTACGCCTGACTAGCGGACCGCACCGGCCTAGCGCAAGCACAACGACTTCCTAGGATCCACGGCCGGCCTCCGACCAGCGCTAGTGATTACGCAGCACACATCTACACTCGTAACAACATCGCGCGTTGAGCTTTACTGTCTTCTCAGACTTGGCCAACGCCCTTCAAACACGCATTCCATTTCTACGACCCGTGGCGCAACAACGAGCGGATAACCGACTCCAGGTTACTCTGCCTCGCATCGCAGAAGTAGGACACTTCGTCCCGGCACGTTCTCCGTCCCCTACGCGTCGCTACGTCCTCTCATACGAGACTAGCACCGAGGTGCGTCCACGGAAACTCCGGCTCACGTTGAGGCTCCTGCTCTCGAGACCCACGCGCGTTGCTAGACTGGCATTGCTTTCAACACTTCAACTGTTTGTTTCATTTCACACCCTACCTTATTCCTACCCTAGTGAGTGTAGCTAAGTAAGTGTAGGAAGTGCAACAACATCGCAGCAGCCTCCATAATTCATCACTTCATTTGGTAAGCTTGCCCTCTGTTTCTTTCTTTACAGGTTATTTCTATTCCTCAGGTAACAACAACAACCTACGCTACGAATACGAAATACTTCCTCTATTACATCGTGATCTTCGAATACGAGATTTTCCACTCTTACATTCATCAATCCACGCGCTCTACCACAACTGACCAAGCCGGTGCAACAGAGATTAGGCTCCGCCCACAAGCGACCTACAACCTCCTGGTATCAACCCGTAGGGCCGCATTATGGCGATGGGTATACGCAGAGGCCGCTTTTGCCGGACATGCCGACAGAAGGTGGAAAAGCGTCTCAGGCGCCTTTCGACAGGCCCTGCAGCTGACATCAGGGACCTGCACACCCATCACATTACGGCGATATACCAAGGTGTTTATTACGCCATCTTGGCAAGCTGCGGTAAATCCCTCAGTCTCGGATGTAAGCCCGACTGACCTTAGGTAGCCGAAGGTCAGCCTAGTTGACAAGCCGAGCGTTTCGATGTTTCGATAGAAAACACCGTGTATCGGCTTGTCAACATGCCGCCTGAGCGTAAGATCTTGCTCCGCGGCATTTATCTGGGCTTTCAGGCGAGAAGGTAGGAGCTCGAGGTTGCCCTCTAGTCGGCCTTCTCGACTGATCTGAAATTCGAGACCAAGTTCTTCCGCAGATTTTTGTGCTGCCTTAACGATAAATGCCCCCACTCCGGCCAATTCGTGACTTTTAACAAGGCACAGGAGGGGGTCCGAGCTCCTAAGAACTTTACAAGCTATACTCAGAACCACACTTCGATGCAGACCCTCCAGACTGAGGAGTCCCCTACCTCCCCGATGACGTGGGAGATAAATGCGAGATATCGCCTAGATTTTCCAGACTCTACGGTCGAATCACCTGAAGATGGCAAATGCGACTTTGCCGAAACGTCGTGAAATTGGTCCTTTTGGGGACCGAAACCACACAACGCGGATCAATACCCGAGAATCCAGTTCTACATATATATATATATATATATATATATATATTGCCTTTATCGAAATGTGAATTAGTGTTTCCATGTAATTTAGAAAAGAATAGATGATTTCATTAATCGAAATCATCTATTCTTTTCTAAATTACATGGAAACACTAATTCACATTTTGATAAAGGCAATAAACATTGTCGAAACGTCAAAAAGAATTTTTATTTCATTTTATTTTCAGTATATATACGAACCAATATACCAAGAAAGCATACAAATATATATATATGTAGAACTGGATTTCCAGACTCTACGGTCGAATCACCTGAAGATGGCAAATGCGACTTTGCCGAAACGTCGTGAAATTGGTTATTTTGAGGACCGAAACCACACAACGCGGATCAATACCCGAAAATCCAGTTCTACATATTACGTCCGCGAGAACCTAAGAAGAAACATATATATATATATATATATATATATATATATATATATATACAGGATGTCCTCGAACTGCGTGGCAAAAATAAAACCGAAGATTCTTTGATTCGAAAAAAATTTGATGAGCCTTTTTACTTTTGCCTCAAGTGTCTTGTTTAGCCGGTAGAGGGCTTCAAAGTTGCAAAAATAATTTTGTTTTTTCGGTATAACTTGAGAACGTGATGAAGGACTTTTATAATATTTAGCAGGTGAGTTACTGTCAATATTAGCCGTTTTTGAGAGCGGAGCATAGAGCCTTAGAGACCATAGAAATGGCTCAAACTTGAGGATGTAACGGGAAAAGTTTCCAGAACTTTTTTGTGGTAGATGTAATTCACTCTATATTTTTTATGTAGATAGCTTATCTAATTTGAAAACTTTTCTTACTCTTATAAAATTTTGATAAAATCAACGGATTAGCTTGAAAAAATTAACTGTCAGTTTTTACTTTGCTTTCCTTAAAAATTTTATAAAATTATGGCTCAAAATTTCACTAACACTGAAATGGTTAATATCTCGGTAAAACACGAATAATAAAAACAATAGAAATGGGGAAACGATTTGATTATTTTAATTCGTTTCAAGAAATTGGATTGATCTCTGGCTAGTACTTCAGGATCATTCTTCAATAAATCCGCTTCATGATTAATTCGTTGCAACAATTCCTCTCGTGTGTTCACTGGAGCTGCATAAACTTTCGACTTCAAAGCGCCCATAGAAAGAAGTCGCAGGGCGTCAAATCAGGGGAGCGGGCCGGCCAGTTCACTGGTGCTTCGTGTCCTCTACCTATCCAGCGATCTGGATATTCCGCATTCAAATGTCGCCTCACAGCTAATGTGAAATGAGAAGGTGCACCATCATGGATAAACCAGGCCACGACGAATGTGTAAGGGCAAGTCTTCCAACAGTTCAGGTAGCCTTTGTTCCAAAAAGTTCAAGTAGTTCTCCCCGTTCAATCGATCGGGTATAACGGTAGGAAAAATAATAAAGTTATCCACAATTCCAACCCAAACATTGATTTTAGTTTGATTCTGAAAATATGTAACTTCCGTTTCATGAGGATTTTCATCAGCATAGAAATGTTCATTATGGAGGTTAAAAAGACCACATCTCGTGAAAGTATCTTCGTCCGTGAACAGAATTCTTCTACAAAAATTGGGGTTTGCGTTTTGTCTTTGGACAATAAGCCGACAGAAATCTAGCCGATGACCTGGATCAATGGGCAATAAGTCTTGAACTGTTTTAATGTGATAGGGATACAACAGTTCTTCTTTCAGTACATTATGAACTAATGATTTTGAGGTTCCAATACGAAGTCCCAAACGTAGTGTGCTTATCCCAGGTTCAGTTTCAACCGCTTCCAGTATCGCTTCTTCGAGCTCTAACGTCCTTCTTGTCCGTCTGCGTCCAGTTTCTCTGCGATTTGCTTCAAATTTGCCAGTTTCGCGAAGGTTTGCCGATTTGGAATTCTGCGATGCGGATATCTTTCCCTTCTCCGGCCATTGCAACGACAAAGTCCATAAATCAATAACATATTTCAATGTTAGTGAAATTTTGAGCCATAATTTTATAAAATTTTTACGGAAAGCAAAGTAAAAACTGACAGTTTTGAGAATGAATTCTTCAAATGCCAAAATGACATTAGAAAAGCAAAGGCAACTAAGTTATTTTAATCAAGTAAAATTAGTAAGCCAAAATTGCAGAGACTCGAAAATTAATTTTTTCAAGCTAATCCGTTGATTTTATCAAAATTTTCTAAGAGTAAGAAAAGTTTTCAAATTAGATAAGCTATTCACATAAAAAATATCGAGTGAATTACATTGACCACAAAAAAGTTCTGGACACTTTTCCTGTTACATCCTCAAGTTTGAGCCATTTCTATGGTCTCTAAGGCTCTGTGCTCCATTCTCAAAAATGGCCATTATTGACAGTAACTCACCTGCCAAATATTGTAAAAGTTCTTCATCACGTTCTCAAGTTATACCGAAAAAACAAAATTATTTTTGCAATTTTGAAGCCCTCTACCGGGTAAACAAGACACTTGAGGCCAAAGTAAAAAGGCTCATCAAATTTTTTTCGAATCAAAGAATCTTCGGTTTCATTTTTGCCACGCAGTTCGAGGACACCCTGTATAGATATATATATATATATATATATATATATATATATATATATATATATATATATATATATATATATATATATATATATATATATATATATATATATATATATATATATATATATATATATATATACGTAGAACTGGATTCTCGGGTATTGATCCGCGATGTGTGGTTTCGGTCCTCAAAAGGACCAATTTCACGACGTTTCGGCAAAGTCGCACTTGCCATCTTCAGGTGATTCGACCGTAGAGTCTGGAAAATCTAGGCGAACTGTCGAAAATCTACGGTCGAATCACCTGAAGATGGCAAATGCGACTTTGCCGAAACGTCGTGAAATTGGTCATTTTGAGGACCGAAACCCCACAACGCGGATCAATACCCGAGAATCCAGTTCTACACATTACATCCGCGAGAACTTAAGAAGAAATATATATATATATATATATATATATATATATATATATATATATATATATATATATATATATATATATATATATATGTATATATATATCTGTATGCTTTCTTGGTATATTGGTTCGTATATATACTGAAAACAAAACAAAAATTCTGTTTGACGTTTCGACAATGTTTATTGTCTTTATCAAAATTGTGAATTAGTGTTTCCATGTAATTTAGAAAAGAATAGATGATTTCGATTAATGAAATGCGTCTGCAGCCGACTTATGTTTTAATTGGATCTTAAAACACAGTCTCGATATTCCAACTCCCATACTACCAGTTTTTATATTTCACCATCAACCGGAAATCTATATTTTCCCAACTTCCGGTAAATTTAACAATTTTCATCGATGTTTGAAAGACTATGTTATAGCTCGCAAAGAGCTCAAAATTTTGCCACCAGCCTCGAAATTCTAAGTCATTACAACTATTGTTACTGTGCTAAATTCAAACCGGAAATCTTTTTTCTTTATTTCCGGAAAATTACGTGATTTTGAGTAATCTCAAAATTACCACGAAGTAGCTCATAAAAAGACCAGTCTCGAAATTCTAAGTTACGTACTTCTAGTTTTGCTTGCTAACTTCAGACCGGAAATCGGTTTTTCCTGATTTCCGGAAAACTACGTGCTTCCGAGCAATCCCGAAATGACCAGGAAGCCGCTTGTAAAAAGGTCGAAATTTTGAGCCCAGTCTCGATATTCTAAGTTACGTACTTCCAGTTTTGATGTGCTAACTTCAGACCGGAAATGAGTTTTTTCCTTACTCCCGGAAAACTACGTGGTTCCGGGCAATCTCCAATTCACTCCTTTTTAGCTCGTAAAAAGCTCGAAATTTTGAGCCCAGTCTCGAAATTCTAAGTCACATACTTCTTCTCGATATTCTAAGTTACGTACTTCCAGTTTTGATGTGCCAACTTCAGACCGGAAATGGTTTTTTCCTTATTTCCGGAAAACTACGTGCTTCTGAGCAATTTCGAAATTACCACGAAGCAGCTCTTAAAAAGCTCAAAATTTAGAGGCCAGTCTCGAAATTCTAAGTCGTGTTTTTCTAGTTTTGCTGTGCTAACTTCAGACCGGACATTAGTTTTTTCCTTATTTCCGGAAAACCACGTGGTTCCGGGCAATCTCCAAATCACTCTTTTTTAGCTCGTAAAAAGCTCGAAATTTTGAGCCTAGTGTCGATATTCTAGGATGTGTAATTTTGGGCTTGCTGTGCCAACTTTTGCGCATTTACTCGGTCAAATTGATTAATTTTGATTTCAGGGCTTCCTTTTAAGTTTGGGAATAGCTCGAAATCACTGTTGAGCAGCTCGAAAAACGCTCGAAATTATGGGTGGGGTCCGATAATGCGTGTTTATATATGACTAGCTTATTTCTGGGACCTAAAATATTCCAATGTGTTTTCTAAAACTACTAAATCAATGGGTACTACTGACATAACGGAAATCGAAATTTTTATTGAAACTGATGAACCTATCAAATCAAGACCTTACAAAGATTCCCACAAAGAGAAGCAAATAATTGACGAACAAATACAGGAAATGCTACAAAATAATATCATTAGACCAAGTCATTCACGCTGGTCTAGCCCAATCGTGTAATTAAAAAAGAAAGTTTGTTTTTGCATTGATTATAGGCAAATCAATAATGTAACAATAAAATGTATGTACCCACTGCCAAATATTGACAATATTTCAAGTTATCTAGGCATTACTACTTACAATCACTAAAAAGCCCCACAGATCACCTTGCGAGGTGGACTTTCAAACTATCAAAATTTGATTATTCAATCGTCGACAAAAGTGAAATAAATCATAAAGATGTTGACTGCTTGTCAAGACATCCTGTATTGGAGGCAACTGAGAAAGTTGAACATGATACTGGAGGGGTGCACTTATTTTATAGATTCTATTGAATTCACAGAGTACCAAAACTTGGATCAACAATTGAATTCACTGATAAATACAGTAGAAGTCCATTAGTCCGGCATCCAACAGTCCGGAATGCCTGATAGTCCGGCATCGCTTGGGTTTCTCCAAAAGTGTGTCTTTGAAGCAAATAAAAACGCTCGAGAGCTATTCGGAAGTTTTCGGGGTAGTTCGGGATCATCCGGAAGCGCTCGGTATTGTTCGGAAACAATTAGCGGCCGGCTGGTCTCACCTGTCACAACAAATACAGGTGCAGTGCAGCACAGTTAATCAATCACGAAGCGTTTTCGCCATTTTTTTGTGCGTTATTGTTGTGTCCTTTCACATCGCAGTAAACTGTGTCTCAGTACTCTCTACTGTAATACAGTACATCTATAGTGACGTACGTAACTTTTGAAACTGTTTATAAACAAAGTGTACAGTGACCATGTTTTCAAAACATAAGCCTTCGAGTTCAAAAGGAGAGAAACGAAAACACGTAACACTGACTTTCAATCAGAAACTAGAAATCATCAAACGGCTAGAAAAAGGTGAGAATAGAAATGTTTTAATGAATGAGTTTAATATTGGCTCATCAACTATTTATGACATTAAAAAACAAAAAGATGAACTAATGAAGTTTGCTTCTCAATCGGTAACAACTGAAAAATTGGCTTCTAAACAAACATTGAAAAACCCAAATGGGAACAGCTAGATAGTGTATTGTTCAAATGGTTTAGTGCAGTACGTTCTGAACGAAAGCCGGTAACAGGGCCAATGATTGTTGAAAAGGCAAAGAAATTCGGCCAAGATTTAGGAGTTGCTGAAAGTGAATGTAATTATTCTGATTTTATTTAAGTTTCGGCATGGAATTCGAAGACTTGATATAACTGGAGAAACACTTTCAGCAAACCAAAACTCTGCAGAAAAATACAAAGACGAGTTTGAGAAAATCGTGGCTGATAATGATTCAACGCCTGAACAGATTTACAATGCTGATGAAACAGGGCTATTGTGGTGATGTTTACCAACATCTACATAGCTGGGGGAGGCCAAGGGTTAAAAAAAAACAAAGACAGATTAACCGTTTTGCTATGTGCTAATGTGTCTGGAAAGCACCGAGTGACCCCTTTTGTGATAGGTAAATCTAAAAAACCCAGGGCTTTTCAGAATGTCTGTCCAATACGATGCTCAATCAAATGCGTGGATGACTGCCGCCCGCTTTAAAGACTGGTTTTTTCACCACTTTGTGCCTCAGGTCAAGGAATCCTTCAAAAGCCTTGGTCTACCAGAAGATACTAAAGCCATCCTTCTTTTGGACAATTGCAAAGCCCACCCGCCAGTAGATGAGTTAGTTTCTGGAAATATTGTTGCTACTCTGCTCCCACCTAACGTAACATGTTTGATTCAACCCATGGACCAAGGGGTTATTCAAAATTTTAAATGCTTTCATTGAAGGTCTTTTATTCAAGGCCTGTTAAATGCCGACTGTGACGTGACTGATTTTCAAAAAAAGTTTACAGTAAAAGATGCCGTCTATGCTATTGCACTGTCTTGGAACCAGGTAAAAAAATACAACACTCCAAAAATGCTGGAGAAAACTTTGGCCAGCTGCAAACCCTGCATCTGACTTAACTCAACAGACTGATGAGGAAGAAAACCATCAAGACGCTCTGACCAAACTTTTGGATGTCGTTAGAAATGCTGACAATCCCTTGAAAAACATGCCTGAAGATGAGGTAGAGGAGTGGCTTCTAATCGACGAGAATGAGCCTGTTGAACAAGAACTAACCGATGAGGACATTATCAACAGTGTAGTAAACCCTCAGCCTACTCAAAATCTTGAAGAAAGTGACTCAGATGCCGAAACGGAAGAAAAGGAAAAAATCAGCTGGGCAGAAGCTGCAGAATCACTAAATAAGTTTATCTCTTTTGCTGAGGCTAGTACTAGCTACAGTGCTTCAGAAATTATTGATTTCCGTATCATTAGAAATAAATTTTATACTAAACGCCAAAAGTCAAGAAAACAAAAAGACATTCGTGACTTTTTTAAATATAAGTGAAATATGTTTTACAGAACGTGTACATTATATGAAATGTAAAATAAACTTTGTTGTATTTGTATACTGTATTTGTAGTTTAATTATTAGCTTAATTGTTCTTATAATTACGATTTATGTATGTATGTAGTTAAAAAAACAAAGTACATTTGTTTTACGGCAAAGCCTACACTAAAAAGAAGGGGCACCGCCCGATAGACCGGAATTTTCAGTAGTCCGGCACCGAGCCGGTCCCGAACGTGCCGGATTATCGGACTTCTACTGTATTTTAGAAAACCCAAAACATTAATCAGCAGCAATAGGTCTCACAAAACAAGCAAAGAATTTTTGGCTTAAATCAATAAGCCAAAAAGAATTAACCCAAATCAAAAGGATCGAGACTACTTATTAGTAGTACCAAAACACCTTATTGGTGAAATTATTTATAGCCTACATACTGAACCACGATTGTGTCATCTTGGCACTACCAAGACTTCTCACACAATAAAAAATAGGTTTGATAGTCCAATATGCATAGACATTGATAAATTTATGAAAGGTTTTCCAGATCGACAAGCATGGAAATGTCAGTAAGGCAAGAAACCTAAAGGGTTATTACAGCCAATTCCTGTTGGAAACCCTTCTGACAAAATAGACATACATGGTCCGTTTCGCAGGAGTAGAAACGGTAAAACAGTCGTAGCTACAGATTATGCCACATAATGGGTTGAAACACAAACATTAGTCAATGGTAAAAGTGAACATATTGTTAAATTCATTTTGGAAAGCATAATAACATGGGGCACCTAGAGAAATTTTGACTGATAGAAGCTTTCCAATCTGAATTAGTCAGAGACTTGCTCAAAATAATGGGCACTACAAATAAGTACCCAGCATGCAACGGTCTTATGAGAGATCAAATAAACCTATTGCAGGCATGCTAGCAATGTACACTGACCAAACAGACTAGGACGAATACCTGTATCAGTAACATTTGGCTTTAAACTTCTAGACAGGAAACCACTAAGATTTCACCATTCATGTTGGCGTATGACAGAGAACCTGCCCTGCCAACAAAAGCAAATTTGATGCGTTTCGCAAATTCATAAGACGAGCAAAAGCATTAGCAGTATGAAACTTAACTATTGAAAATATTAACAAAAACCACAAATATTCGAAAACAGATAGTTGTAGTCATGTTGAATTCGTCATAGTTAAAGATTTCAGCCCTGTCAGAAAAATGGGTAGAAGTGAAAAACTACTTACTAAAATATTATGAGCCAGAAGTACTACATAATTAGAAAAATTTCAAATGTAGATTGTGAAATTCAGAATGGTCCATCAAACAAATCTAACAAACAAATAATGTTACACCTGGACACCGTTAGGGTCACATGAAGAATCAGTTAATACCGAAAACCTACCAACCAAAATGTTAAATGAATCATATTAACTATTATTAATCAATTATTTCTCAAGATTCACTTACAAGCTTCATAGGTAACCACATGAAATGGGTTTGAATAGAAGATAAAAATATAGTCTGAACTTTAACATAATAGGCAATAGTTAAAAATGCAGTTTTTTATTCCCAGAATCAAGGACCTCTCCATATAAATCAATAATACAATGGTAGGTGTACATTTTACTTTCACTCTTGCTTCTACCAATGTTCATAATGACAATCAATGATATAAACATACCATGATTTCAAGTTCAAGTTACTATCATGTCAATATGCAATGTAGGATATAATTTAGATAGTAGAGCATACCTTGAAAATAACATGTGTGACATCTTGGTCAAAGTGTTCCTTTACAATAGCTCCCATAGATTTCATAAGTGCCTTAGCTCCTGAGGATTGATCTTTATTATTTCTTCGAATTTCAACATAGGCGATAATACCACTTAATAAACTATTAAATGGGATTGGCGAGTAGCATCTAGTACTCTTAGACTCAGTAGATGCCTCCGATATAGAATCTGAGGTAGTGCTTCTTGGACGATTCTGCTTTTCCAATGCCCTTCTTCGCAGTAAAGCAGTGGGACTTTCATATCCAATTTTTTGTTTAACTTTTTTTAAAGGACTTGGAGTCACATTGCCTAATTTGTGCTTTGCTTTATATCGTTTGATGTTTTCCTTTTCATCAGATATTAGTTTTATAATTAGAGCTTTCTTTACAGGGTCCTTCAATGCTTCTTCAAAAAGGGTTTGGTTGAAATTAATACCATCCATTACCTCAGTCAACTAGTTTCAAATTAGCGGTATATAAGAATAAGAACCCTCGTGAACATTTGTTTTTGATAAGTGGATATCTATTTCAACACATGGATATGATCAAAACAGATACAAAATGGTATGCATTATTCCAACACAGTGCAGTGACACAATGGAATCATATCTCTTTATCATTTGGAAGAAATGGTACGATAACTACTAAGAAACTCAGTTCGTAATTATTTCAGAATATAATCAAAGGTAGCAGGCAAACAGAGAATTCTCTCTGCAAAAAGTGTAGTAAACAACTGAACAAGGATCAAAGATCAAAGAATAACTGTATTCTATGGAACTGAAACAACAAGCAACTAATTTTACTCATAGAAATTTAGTAAGTTTGAGTCAACGATAAACTGAATACTCTGTGTCCTGTGATTTGTATGGATTGTGACCACGGTCGTCGACCGCACGGTCGTATAGGCACTAATAGACAGGTCTGGAAACTCGAGGCTGTTTACTATCTGATCAGTGAGTCGCCTACGCGTCTAAGTTCGCGTAGTACCAAAAGTCGTCACGTAGGGGAAACATAAAAGGCGTCACCACGGTCGTATGTACGACCGTGGGCGTCATGTAATAATATCATCTTGATCTCTATGAAGAGTATTCTGTGACATTTGTCAGTTAACTTGTAAACGGAAGGAATACCTGCGTTTTCAGAAAAAATGACGAAACTGTGCATTGTGCTTGAATGCAAAACGGGGTACAAAAGTGTAAAACAAAAAACATTTGTTTTTAAAGCGCCGAAAGATGCAGAAATGCGAAAAAAGTGGATGCTTGTGATTCCGGGAAGAAATCCTTTTACCCATAGATAACTCTACTGCCGTACTACCATAGACCTATTATCCTAAGGATATTAGGTCTATGGTTTTACCCCCTCGCGATCCAAGCGTTGGCTGGTGGCTGAGCGAGAGACTACGACCGTGGGGACGCGTAAGCGACTCAACTCAACCATAGAGTTTCTAGATCTGTGTATACGACCGTGGTCGAACGTGATTGTGACAAACTGAAATCAACAGAAATTTCATAAAATAAAACTGTAGTTTTGATCTATAGGCGGTGGAAAGAACGATAGAAAATCATGCTATATGAGAGAGAGAGAGAGATTTTATTGTTCTTCATAATCCTATGTTAAATTATCTAAGTTATCTTCATAACTCTGAAAATTTAATTGTATATCCCTTAATGTAAGTACTTACACGAAATTGTGGCCAATTAGGCAAATAAACTGTTAGGAAGAAGTTCGGCAAGTCTCGAGCTTGACAATGAAGACTAGTTTGAGCCCCACTCGTTTATTTTATAACTTTTTGAACTATATCAGTGGGTACCTGCTCCTCTCAAATGAGCCTTAGCTGTTTCTAATTCCATACAGACCATCTGTTTATTTGAGCACTAGTCTCAGTGTTCTCAAACCACTAGTCTGCTTTTGTGACATCAGTATCCCCATTGGAAGCTTATATAGATTTAGGAAATCTGGCATTTCCATTAACATCATTTTATATGCAACGTTTGTTGCATATTGAATCTCTTCGAGCTGCTAAGAGTCTCCATTATTTTAGTATTCTCTCCTTGTCGAGATCGCCTGCAAGACTACCGGCTTCACTCATATTATTATCAGCAATGTGTAAAATTTCCGAACATTGCCGATCGATTATTGGCGTGGTGAGATAATTTTCTAAATTAAATATTAAATTTTTTTTTTTATAGTTTTGTCCTATTTTGTAAATCTGAATAACATATGGGAAGATGTATGGGTCAATTTCAATAGTTCTCAAGTTCTTGGATTCAATTTCCTCTACGTTTAGAAACGATTGCCAACACGAATATCTTTAGGATTTCTTTTGATTTCGAAAAATACAATTCTCAACTTTCCGGAGTGACTGCCAAAACGGAAAAATAAGGGAGCCATGCTCTTGATGTTTAGAGTCTCCAGAACCAAAATAATTCCTTGTAAACGGTGTCTACTAGGTTGTATATGGAGAAAAATTAATTTTCCAAAATGGGTTTTTCTCAACTTTCCGGAACTATTGCCAAAACGGAAAATAAGGGAGGCATGCTCTGGATGTGTAGAATCTCCAGATACCAGAATGATTCCTTGCAAACGGGGTCTACTACGTTTTATACGCAGAAGAACGAATTTTCGAAAATAACTTTTCGTTAAGCTTCCCGGAGCAACTGAAAAAAAATCTCGGGTGACAAGCTCTCGTTGTGTTTAATCTTCAGATACCAAAATAATTTCTTGCAAACGGTGTTTAATAGGTGGTATACGGAGAAAAACGAATTTTAAAAAATAATTTTTTTCTCAACTTTTCGGAGCGACTGCCAAAATGAAAACATATTGGGAGGCATTCTCTTGATGGGTAAAATCTCCAGATACCAAAATAATCCCTTGCGAACGTAGTCTACTAGGTTGTATACGGCGAAAAATGAGTTTTCGAAAATAATTGTCTGCTCAACATCCCGAAGCGACTGCCAAAACGAAAAAATTTGGAGAGGCATGCTCTTGATGTTTAGAGTTACCAGACAACAAAATAACTCCTTTTTTCTCCGTATTCAACCTAATAGACCCCGTTTGCAAGAAATTATTTAGGTATCTGGAAATTCTACACATCAGGAGCATCCCTTCCGTTATTTCTTTTGTCTTGGATGTCGCTCAGAAAGTTGAGAAGAAAAAATTATCTTCAGAAATTTATTTCTTTCCGTTTACAACCTAGTAGACCCAATAGCAGGAAATTATTCTATTGCTTTGACAGTAGCTACGGAGAAATGAGAAAAAAATATTGTTAGAACAGAAATTAAACAGCTCTACAATTGAATCAATCGATGTATTATTGAAAAACAAGTAGAACACAATACAATAAAATGAATCGAATTAATACGTCAATATGTCAAATTAAACATTTTAATATCAGCGTAAGAGAGCGCACACAGATACTATTCACTCTGTGACACACGAAAAATGCGACGGAGAGCGTGACACAATACTTGTATTAACACTTCCCCTCGCGATTGTACGCTGATCATTTTGATCTCAAGACACGTTCGGACGTGGTACACTCTATAGTCTTAACATTTTTACACATCCTTTATGTCTAGGTCCAGGGAGTCCTTTTGTGAAAACGTCAGCAACCATTTCAGCTGAAGAAACATGATGAAGGCTAAACACATTTTCTTTCAGGGCGTCCCTTATGAAGTGGTACCTAATATCTATATGCTTAGTTCTAGCATGGAGAATAGGATTTTCAGCCAATTTAATGGCCCCCATGTTGTCCTCATAAATAATTGACAATTTTTCCAGTCCCAATTCCATGAGAAAAGACCGAATATACGTAGCTTCTTCTATGGCTTCAGTCATCCCCATATATTCCGCCTCTGTGGATGAAAGTGCGACAGTCTTCTGCTTTCTAGAATCCCACGAAATAGGTCCACCTCCAAGCATAAATACAAAACCCGTATAAGATTTCCTGTCATGAGGGCAATTACCCCAATCAGCATCCACGTAGCCCTTGAGACATTCAGACTTTCCATTGAAGACCAATCCAAGATTAATTGTTCCCTTCAAATATCGCAATACTCGTTTAGCCGCAGTCCAATGCTCTTTTCCATACCAGTTGTTAAACTGTCCCAAATAACTAACTGCGAAACTAATATCAGGCCTAGTCGATATAGATAAATAGGTTAAGGCACCTACTAATTCTCGATAAGGTAAGTTTTCGTCCAGAGGATCTTGATTCTTCATCAATTTTGTACCAGGGTCCACTGGAGAGCAAACAGGCTTTGATTCAACCATTCCAAATTTATTCAATAATTCGTTAACATATCCAGATTGGTGCATGGATATAGTAACGTTCTTTCTACTAAATTCAATTCCCAAGCAGTATGAGATTTCACCAAGGTTTTTGGTTTCGAACTTCTGTGAAATATACTTACTAAAATTGTCTATATTCTTATGATTTCGGGATGCAACAATTATATCATCCACATAAATAGCAATTAAGGTCAGTTTGTTTCCATTTTTAATTTGGTATAGACAAGGATCAGCACTTGTTGCTGTTGCTCCAAAAGCAGTTAATACGCTATCTAGTTTTGCATACCAACTTCTACCGGCTTGACGCAAGCCGTACAATGCCTTATTTAGCAGACATACTTTATCTCCTTCACGTAACTGGTTTAGCATTTCCTTGGCATTCGTACCAATTTCGTTATTTTCTTGCGATATGATAATTTCAAGCAATTGAGACAAATATTTCGGAGGTTCCATGAATATTTCTTCCTCAAGTTCGCCATTTAAATAAGCACAAGTCACGTCAAATTGTCTTATTTTCATCCCATATTGAACGGCTAACGAAGTCAACAGTCGAATAGTACTAAGTCTAGCAACCGGAGCGAATGTTTCTTTGAAATGAATTCCTGGGCGTTGGCTAAAACCTTGAGCAACAAGCCTAGCTTTTCTTCTTTCCAACGTCCCATCGGCTGTATAATACTTATATCTCAATACTATACGACTACCTATAATTTCTCAATTGCTAGGACGATCGACTAGTTTCCAGGTATTATTTTTTATGATGTACTTGATTTCAGTAGCCATAGCTTCATACCACTCGTTCGCCTCAGCAGAATTTATAGCTTGTCTCATAGGTACTTCTGCCAAGCAAGCATCTTCTACACTTTCTGTGACTCTTGCATCTGCCTCGGTATATCTATACTCTTTTCGAGGTCTTCCCCTTGCTCCAGTCCTGATAATTGTAGTTCTTCCTCTCTCCCTTCTAAGAACGACCTCTTCTTCAATAATTTCGCGACACTCTTCATTGCCCTCTTCAATTAAAACAGGATTCGTTTCAATTTCAACAAATTGTTTTGACCATGAATCAGTTTCCTCTTCGACGCAATCGTCTGGGAGAAATTCAGTGAATTCTTCTAATTTAGTCTCCAGTCCTTCAAGGAATTTTAAGTCTCGTGAAATTTCGACTTTATTTTCATTAGTAGTTATCCACATTCGATATCCCTTACATTCTTCAGAATAACAGAAAAAAATTCCTTCTTTTGTTCTTGCTTCGAATTTTCCTCTGTTGGGTTGTCTGTTGAGACAGAAAACACGACATCCGAATTCCCTGTAATAGTTCACGTTATGTTTTTTCCCGGTCTATAATTCGTATGGAGTTTTTCCGTTGAGACTCTTTGAAGGACAACGATTTCGGATATAATTCGCTGTATTAATTGCTTCGGCCCAAAACATCGGCGGAAGTCCGGATTGCATTAATAAACAACGAGCCATGTCCAAAAGAGTTCGATTATTCCTCTCCGCAATCCCGTTTTGCTCAGGGTTATACGGAATCGTCAGTCGACGAGATATACCTAGCTTCTTTAAGTATTCATCAAATTCATGACTAATATACTCTTTGCCATTATCAGACTGGAAAAACTTAACTTTCTTGTCTTGTCGTTTCTCAGCCATACTTATAAATTCTTTCGTGACTTCTAACACATCGCTTTTCGATTTCAGAAAACGAACGACGCACCATTTTGAATGGTCATCAATAAATTCGACGAAGTAACGTGCCTTACTCATTGATTCAAAGCGCATAGGTCCGCAAACATCTGAGTGTATTAATTCTAATAGCTCAGTTACTCTATTAGATTGTTTTGGAGAAGGGGTACGCACCATCTTCCCCTGAAGACATACCTCACATTTAATAGTGTTATTTTCAAACTTTATCGATTTTAAATTTTCAAGTCCACGTACTGACCCTGCATTTATAGCTTCGATTAAATCTCTAGCGTTCAAATGGCCAAAACGCCTATGCCACATTTCAAATGTTCCTGTAGAAATAGACTTTGCGGCGAAAACTGAATCAGTTTTTGAATTCCCTGAAACATTTTCGCGCACATAATAAAGTTTACCTATTCTATCAGCTATAAGCCTGACGTTACCATCGATACCTATCACAAACGCATTATCTTTTTCAAATACTACTTTAAACCCAGATTTGATAATTTTTCCCACTGACAGTAAGTTCGTACGCAAGTCTGGAACATACAAAGTGTTATTCAAATAAATCTTCGTTGGCTCACCAAAGACATCAGCTGTGAACGCAGTCTTACCCTGAGCGGTAATGTTCGTAGCAGCATTGTTAGCAAGATTCAACTTACCACTTTTAGCGTTTATTTCCGAAAAATCACTAATATCGTTGCACAAATGTGAAGTAGCGCCACTGGTCCAGACACCACTTCGGTTTCATATCCATGTAATACGACGACGACGATGCACATAGACTCAAATCTTCGGCATTTTTCGCTGAATTATTTCGAAAATCTCTATTTCTACAATCGGCAGCTTTGTCGCCTATTTCTCTACACTTATGACAACGGTATTTGAATGGTAAAGAATTATTTTTCGTACCCGAATTCGAATTAACAATGTAACCTTACTGCCTGGCTTCTTCGGGTATTTACAACGCCATTTTCTGGTATCGTTAGTGTACAATGCATTTAACGGGTTTGTGTTTATTTCGGCTTTTCTAGCATTACTTTCTTCGATAATTTTCACTCGAAGAACATCAGGTGACGGTAACTCGTCCCGTGATTCTATTGCGCACCTGAAATTTTCAAAACTACTCGGCAGACTGTATAACAACATGATCGCCAACAAATCCGGATTAATTTCTACATCCATTTCGTTCAGTTTGTCAACCGCGTCGAAAAACTTATTGATATGTTCACGTACATCAGCAGTTTCTTCCATTCGCTGCAATGTTAGTTGTTTTAGTAACGTAGCTTTTCTGGCAGGCCCTTTTGATTGGTATATGCTTTCCAGCTTCAACCAAACATCTCTTGATGAAATGCAACCTTTGATCTGTTTTAATTCAGATGGGCTAATGGCTAATATAATATCAGATTTGGCTTTATTGTCGTTCTTTTCCCATGCTAGCAAAACAGCCGAATTAGCTTCACCAACCAGCTCTGGTTTTTTGCAGTCACGTACATCCAATAGTCATTTGTTACCAGTATTGCTTCCATCTGCATCTTCCAAGTATCATAATTTTTCTTGTTCAGAGTTTCAATCCTGGCCAAATTCGTTCCACTCATTTGTAAGCTTTATATTTCAGGCATACATCCGACGAATAATGCACTGTTCAGATATTCGAAAAATTCAATTTAAATCACAAGCTTTCACTACACGTTCTGGGCCCATAACATGTTAGAACGGAAATTAAACAGCTCTACAATTGAATCAATCGATGTATTATTGAAAAACAAGTAGAACACAATACAATAAAATGAATCGAATTGATACGTCAATATGTCAAATTAAACATTTTAAAATCAGCGTAAGAGAGCGCACACAGATACTATTCACTCTGTGACACACGAAAAATGCGACGGAGAGCGTGACACAATACTTGTATTAACAAATATGAAATATGAGAATTTTTAATCATCTTATTCGTGTTCAGTACCCTTAAAGACCCCCGAGTAATATTTTCGAAAAAAATAATTTTTCTCCGTATACATATTCTAGTATGCCCCGTTTGCAAGGAATTGTTTTGGTATCTGAGGAGATTCTACACGTCAAGAGCATGCCTCTCGATACTTTTTCGTTTTGGCAATAGCTCCAGAAGGTTAAAAAAAAAGTTATTTTCGAAAATTCATTTTTCTCCATATACAACCTGTTTGCAAGGAATTGTTTTGTTATGTGGAGATTCTACACGTCAAAAGCATGCCTCTCGTTATTTTTTGTTTTGGCAGCGCTCCCGAAAATATAGAAAAAATTATTTTGGAAAATTCATTTCCCTCCGTATATGTTATATGACGTCATTCATATCGTATAGTACTATGAACTGATTCTCAACTAGTCAGCAGTGTCAGCGTTATTATATTTCGTTTATTATTTATTTCTAGGTGAATTATTGTAACATGTAAAACATGGATTCATACTTCAGACTTTGATAAAACAATTACCTGTTTATTCTCATTCCGATATTCAATAAAGTTTTGTTGTTTTAAACAAATTTATGAAGCGTGTTCATATTGCTAGAGTACTGGAAGAATTTCATTTAGAAAAAATATCCTCTTACTATTCCAAAAGAAAACATCTCCTAGGACCGAGTATTCATTACAAACATTGGATAACCACACCTATTGAGGGCGGACCACCTGGAAACTGCATTCGATTAATCGTTAGGGTGAGAAATATTTTGGTAAATTTACATGTCTGATGTCGATAAGCTAATTGACGAAATCCTTGATTTTCTAAAGCCACATCTCCTATAATAAATAAAAATAACCCATAGTTGATAATAGTAATAATATTTCTGGAATGAGCACTTTTAATAATTATTCTTGTCCCAGGTACTTATTATATATAAATTCTGGGGAAATAGGTCACACTATCACATATGCTTATTATTTTCGTCTATACGTACGTATTGGTCTGACGACCATTATCAGAAGACGTATCGATGTCTTAAGCGGGATTTCTTAAAATTAATGTATCAAGCACAAAGTCCTTATCGCATTAATTTCAATTGAAAATGCTCACGTCGCCGAAACGAACGGAAACACGAGTAATCGAAATTGTAACATATTATAATGCTTTAACTTATGAATATGTATCAAGAAGCCACTGCATAGCAATCTTTCTTCTAATAATCGAAGTCATCTCATACAATATTTGAATAAGACTGAAACCGAAATATTATACGGTCAAGTATCCACTCTCGGACCAGATGTTAAAGATTTATAGGGTAATAGGAAAATGTTGTCAGACCTTACTAAAAATATTGCTATTTCAGCATTCTATCCAAATGAAATTAATGCGATAAGGATTTGATACAATAGTTTTTAGAATTCCCGTTTTAGACATTGATACTTCTTCTAATGGTCGTGAGACCGAAACGTACGCAAAGACGAAAATAATAAGCATGTGTGTTAGTGTGACCTATTTCCCGAAATTTTATATATGAGATATGATCACTTTAACATTTAAATCAGAATCCTTATCATGTGTGCCACAATACGATGGCAATCCCAATGATTTAAATGAATTTATTGATAGTGCAGAAGCTATTATAAATACATTTGTGGATAACAATCCAAATAATTTTGTATCAATACTTCGACGGACATGAACAGTACATTAATAAGAAATTTCAGCGATCAAATAGATGAGATTTGTTTAATTCGAGATCTCGTCCGTTTGAAAAAATGCTCTACAGTTTTATATCGTTTTAAGTCTGCTCAATCTTCTTTGTTCCTATGTAAAATCACACGAGAAAACAGATATTGGCAAAACTATAAAACAAAATCTACCTAATAAATTAGCATCGAAAATCTTTTTAGCTGGTTTAAAAGAACCACTTGGTAGTTCGATTCGCGCTATGCGACCTAAAGAGATGCAAACTGACTTATTTTATATCAACGAAGAAAATAATGTTAGATATTATCAAAAACCTTTACTGGGTCCTCAAAATGTTATAACCAAGAGGAATCTCAGATTAACAAATCAACCATTAAATGTTCCACAAAGGATATCGAATAATAATTTTCCTTCTCAAGCTACAAATATTCCACCAAGACAAATCAACAATCGGAAAATTTCAACAAATGCTCAAGTTTTCAGAAGTCCCGATAGACCTCCACAAATCAAAACATTTACACCACACAATAAAAGAGTCTTTGTTTGTAAACAGTTTATTGCTTCAGATGGTTAATTGCATTCAAAAACACTGAAAACCTGGCATCAACAGTTGACTTTGATTGATGGCGTCATCATTCTTGATGTGAATGAGCAATACAATGCATATTTGAGTAACAAAATATTTCTTCAATTATATGCATAAATCCACCTACCACCTTCTTTTATCTCACCAGTTTCTCAAATTCGCGTTCTAAATAAGTTCTTTCTAGTAAATAGGTTACTTGAGTCCCTAACGCAGTGCTTCTCAACCTTGCAGTATTTGCGACCCAATTTTGAATCACAATTCTCATCGCTCCCTTCCCCCTCATACAATAATTTTCACTGAAATCGTGCTGAAATGGTAATATTAGTTTATATTTAATTTAATTGTATTTTGAGGCTAAGGCTTACACTACGACCTTGACAACAAACCTTGAAAATTACTTACAAATTATTTTTGTAGTGAAATTAATTGCTACACATTATTCATATATAAATTCTACTCATCAATATATTCCCATTTTTTTTCATTTATCACCCGAGATTTATTCAAAAACACCTGAACCCAACAACACATAATGCATATATAAATTCTACTCATCAATATTCAAAATAAATTAATTCATAGATCAAGTAACTAGATCTAGATTGCATCATAAAGTGAGATTTTGTGAAAGATTAAGGGGCGAGAAGCACCTTTGTCCTTCCACTTCTCGCGTGTTCGCGAGAAGTTTCGATTTTTCTCGAACATTCTAGAGCATCTACGCGACGTGTATAAATGTTGCATCTTGTTGGATAGCACTGCTATTTCTTGGGGTTGTAAATCCGCTGGCGAAATGCCAATCCAAATGGTATAAGTTTATTAAAATTACAGCAACAAAAATATCGACTATATAAACGTCATAAACAATTCGTTACTTTATTAAAATCAACAACAACACAAAAAACATACTAGCGTCCTTACGCATAGAACACTCAGCGTGGACCCCAGCGATAAATATAAATATAAGTTCACAGAACATAATAAATAAACTATCGATTCAACATAACTGCCGACCTTGAAAGATCTGGCTTTCAAAAATACAAAAAAATAAATGATAAGCTTGACTTCAAGAGTACATAACCGGGTTACAATGGTCAATCACACAGTTTCTATTGGTAACAAACTAATTTTATTGACTCCACGCTTAAAGACACCAGTGCGAGTCTTAACAGATACCACTCGAACAATATTGTCCTTCCCAGGGTGCACTGCCACGATTCTTGCCATTTTCCAATTCATCGGAATAACATTATCTTCATGCAAGACGATCAATGAACCTACTAAAAGATCATGCCTTTCTTTGTACCACTTGGTTCTCTGCTGTAACGTGTGTAAATAGTCCTTTGACCAACGGTCCCAAAACTGCTGAATTAACAATTTCATGTGTCGAAAAATTGCTGCATGTGTATGTCGGTTGTCAGATACTGGAACCTCCGGTACAGCTATTAGCGGACTGCCAATTAACAAGTGTCCGGGCGTTAATACTTCCAAATCGTTGGGATCCTCTGTGAGGGGAAATAGGGGTCTAGAATTTAATATAGACTCTATTTGTGCCAATAGAGTATAAAAATCTTCGTATGTCAAATGAACGTTATACATGACTCGTTTAATATGATACTTTGTAAGCTTTACGACTGATTCCCATAAGCCCCCGAAGTGCGGTGATCGGGGTGGTATAAAATGCCACCGAATTTTATTTTCTAATAAAAACTCACGAACACGTGGTTCCTTAACTACATCAACTATCTCGGAAAGTTCCTTTTCCGCGCCCACAAAATTAGTTCCGTTATCCGAAAATACATCTGTACATAAACCCCTTCGTGCAACGAACCGTTTTAGAGAATTTAGAAACCCATTAGTGGACAACTCGCTGACCAATTCCAAATGCATAGCTTTAGATGCGAAACAAATATAAATGCATACGTACGCTTTAATGTACTTTTTATTTCTAAACTTGCTGTCTTTGATCAGGTAAGGGCCGCAATAGTCGATGCCACAAGTTGTGAAAGGTCTGGATGGTGTGACTCTAGACGCAGGTAAATCACCCATTTTTTGACATATTTTTGAAGGATCAGCTCGAAAACAGATAACACATTTTTGTAATACACTTCTCACTGATTGCCTGCCACTCAAAGGCCAATATTGAGTTCGAATACTTGAAAGAATCGCTCTAGGCCCAGCATGCAAATTTTTTAGATGCTCTTGCCGTATCAAAAGTTTAGTATAATAGTGCTTCGATGGAATAATTATGGGATGTTTGTTATTGAAGGTCAACTGAGAATTTTTGAGTCTACCACCTACTCGTATTATTTCATCTTTATCGAGAAATGGGGATAATGATATCAGCTTGCTACGCCTTGGTAACGGTTTGGATCGTTTCAAAGAATTTAATTCTTCACTAAATACTCGTGACTGTACCAGTTTCACAATTCGTCTCTTACTATCTTCTATCTCATCAACAGTAATATCTCCAGTTACCCTATTGGTAATGCACAATTTACAATTCGTAGTAAATCGTACCAATAAGGCTATTATACGCCATAATCTTGTAATGGAAGAAAAACGTTCCATCAAATTATCATTAGGAATTGATGTAATCATAACGACAGTAGGTCTAGTTTCGGGAATTTCACTTGACTCTAACTTACTACTTAACTTAGGCCAGTATTTATTGTTCATAGACAACCAAGGCGGCCCTTCAAACCACATGGTTAAATCTTCAATTTCGTCTGGATCACAACCCCGTGAAATAATATCTGCTGGATTGGATTCTGTGGGAACATGATGCCATTGACACGGTTCACATATACCCCGAATTTGGGCTGTTCTATTGGAAACAAAAGTCTTCAAACTAGCAGGCTCCGAAGCAATCCACGCTAAAACTATGGTGGAGTCACACCAAAAATGTATCTGGTCAAACTTTACTCTAAAGATATTCACAATTCTCTCAGACAACTTTGCTGCCAATAAAGCACCACATAACTCTAACCGAGGCAAAGTGACGGACTTGAGTGGCGCAACGCGAGACTTCGCACATACTAATTTTACTTTAATCTCCCCATCAGAACTCTTAGATCTAATATACATACAACAACCATATGCAGCTTGGGAAGCATCGCAAAAACAATGTAATTCGATGTTACTGTCCTTATCTATGATACATCTGGCTATTTTTAAATTATTTAAAGCTTCAATTTTTCTATTGAATCTATGGAAAGAGATTAAACTACTTGTGGATATTTCTTCATCCCACCCTACTTTCATCTGCCATAAATCTTGGATGACGATCTTAGCCCTAACAATAACTGGACCTAAAAGACCAAGTGGGTCGAAGATCTGCGAAACAATCGAGAGAATCACTCGTTTCGTGAAGATTTTATGTTGGCTAGAATGAGCTAGATATCTGAAACAATCATCATTCGGTTGCCAAAAAATTCCCAAGGTTTTAGAACCTTGTGTATCTTTAATGATATATTGAGACTGATCAGTTGTCTCCATGCTTGCCTGTACCTCTAATACACATTTATCATTAGATTTCCATTGACGCAAATGAAATCCAGCACCTCCTAATATCCGAGTTACATCCCGTATCAAAGATGTGGCGGACTCCACGTCATCTGCACCACCCAGCCAATCGTCCATGTAAAAGTCTTTCAAAATGGTTTGACTAGCAATAGGACACTGTATCTCATTTTCTAATGCAAGTTGCTTTAGACATCTTTTTGCAATGAAAGATGCCGGAGATGTTCCGTATGTAAGCGTATTAAGCCTGTAATGACCTAAACCTTCTGTAGGCTTAAAACGCCAAACGATTCTTTGATATTCTCGGTCCTGTTCATGCATATCTATGCATCGATACATTTTCGCTACATCTGCAGTAAACGCAATAATATGAATACGGAAACGTAAAATTATGGAAAAAATATCTTCTTGGATGTTCGGACCAACCTTGAGAATATTATTCAATGAAATGTTGGTGCTCGTCTTAGCACTAGCATCAAAAACAACGCGTAGTTTAGTAGTTTCAGATGATTCTTTCAGTACACAATGATGCGGTAAATAACAAACGCGATTATTTATTTCAACTGGTTTGCTGATCAGTGACATATGACCCAGATCTAAGTATTCTGACATAAAACTACTATACTTATCATACAAAGTCTGATTTTTCTCAAATTTTCTTTCTAAATTTCGGAACCTACTAATGGCCAAATTTAATGATTCTCCTAATGTATTTCGGTTCTCCCGAAAAGGCAACCTTACCATAAATCTGCCACTTGAACTGCGCTGGAAAGTATTTTGGAAATGTTGCTCGCAATCTGCTTCTTCAGTGGTATAAACAGTTTTCTTAATGTCACATCCTCCAATCGCCAGAATGCTTCTACTTGATTTTCTAATGAATACATTCGTGCAAAATTACATAAAGAATCCCGACCTTTTATATTGCAATCGGCCATTGGGCCAGCAACAACCCAACCTAGTCTAGTATTTTGTAATATTGGTTTTTGGACACCAACCTTAATTTGACCCAATAATAGTAGATCATAGAATATACTAGCCCCAAGCAATAAATCAACCTCTGAAGCTTTATTGAAATTTGGATCTGCAAGTTTCAAATCACCAGGCAGTTCTAGGCTAGATATATCGAAACTAAATTGTGGAATATTTCCTGTTATTTTATCAATTACCAAAAATTGTAAATCCATTGAAGTATCAGTCGTAAGAGATTTAATTTCTGCCCTAGTTATTTGCGAAACCTTACTTGAAGTACCATTAATGCTCAAAATAGGCACAGAGGTGAATTTCATAGGCAACTCCAGTTTACGCCTTAAGCTCTTAGTTATGAAATTAGATTGTGATCCTCCGTCCAGTAAAGCTCTAACTATAACAGGTTGACCTTGAGAATCAATAATTTGCACAAGTGCAGTAGACAAAATAACAAACATATCATTCTGACAATGAGTAACCGTTACTGTCGTAGGTTCAAAATCAGGAACCCTTGCAATAGTTGTGCAAGCTGTCACTGAATTCCCTTCTGTCGATAAGACCTGTGCTTGAGCATCAGTCGAGTGCTTTGTAGAAACAGACGATGCTGCATTTTGTGAATTGTCTCTTTGACCCAAGTGTAGTAATGTATGATGTCTTTTTTGACATATGCGACAACCACCGGAATGACAATCCCTATTGACATGCCCAACACGCAAACAATTAGTGCAAGCTCTTACCTTTCTTATTTCTGCTAATCTATTACTTGGAGTCAATTTTAAAAAACTCTTGCAACTTTGAATACTATGATCCAGTTTGCATAATTGACACTCAACCTTATCCGTACTAAAATTCACCGAAGTTTTATCGGTTATTTTACGAGATGTTATAGCTTCCAACAACTGACATCTGTCAGTTAGGAATTTTATAAACTCATCTATATTCAATTCCACCTTTTGATTACTCTTAACCTTCCACTCCTTTTTAGATGCTACATCTAATTTCGAAAATAACATATATATTAAAATGGTGCTCCAAGATTCTACTGGTTCACCCAAATTTTTTAAAGACCTGTAATGTTTTAAAAAATTGTCTAAGAATGAACGTAATGCAGAAGCTGATTCCTTTACAATATTGGGTAAATCAAATAATTGCCTTACATGGTTTTCTATGTTAAGCTTTTTGTTCTCATATCGCGACTGTAGCAAGTCCCAAGCAACCGAATAATTGCTGTCATTAATTGTCAGTGAATCAATGACCGACGCAGCCTCACCTTTCAAAGACGCTTGCAAATAATAATACTTTTGAATGTTACTCAAACTTGAATTATGTATCAAAACTACAAAAGTGTCTCTAAAAGTAGCCCATTTGTCATAATTACCATTGAATTCTGGCAATTTCATGGCTGGTAACTGTACACCTGAATGAATGTTAGTTAGTAATGGTAACTTGTTTGAGTTTGAAGAAGCATTTGGTATTGGGTCAGCGAGTTTTTGAATATTTATTAACTCTTTTGCCTGCGCGACAATAGCAAAATATTTATCTTCAAAAAACATTCTTTCTTCGAGTTGTTCCGAACTATCGGATGATTGTATAAGTTCAATTTCTGTTTGAATGTCATTAAATGTATCAAAGATTCTATCAATTTTTTCTAATCTGGTACATATTTCGGTAACTTTGTCATGATTCCTTGAATCGACTAAAAAACTAGCAAATCTGCTCAATTGTGCTTTTAGTTGCCCCCTACGAACCACCAGGTTTCTAAGAGTATCCTCTGGTTCAGCCATAATTTACACAAGTATGTATAATTTGTAATTATAAACTTATGAGTGCAAAAATGTAGCAATGTAATTTCACATCTAAATTGGCAATAGAATCTATATTAAACAAGGGTAAATTGATGATGGAAACTCACAGATTTTCCCGTTTACATTAAAAATAAGACGACGGCGATAACCTTCACATAGGTGCTGCAGTATCTTATTATGCCTCCAATTTTTGCGGCTTTTCCATGGAAAATGCGGCACAAATCCGGCTGGAAGGACCAATTTTATGTTGGATAGCACTGCTATTTCTTGGGGTTGTAAATCCGCTGGCGAAATGCCAATCCAAATGGTATAAGTTTATTAAAATTACAGCAACAAAAATATCGACTATATAAACGTCATAAACAATTCGTTACTTTATTAAAATCAACAACAACACAAAAAACATACTAGCGTCTTTACGCATAGAACACTCAGCGTGGACCCCAGCGATAAATATAAATATAAGTTCACAGAACATAATAAATAAACTATCGATTCAACACATCTCGTTTAGTTCCAAAGCGTTCCATAACAGTGAAGGTCAAAAATTCCTGTTCTGACTATTTTTCCCCTTCAGCTGGGGTACCCCAAGGTTAGGTCCTTGCACCTCTCCTATATCTCATATATGTCTACGACACCCCTCCCGCCATTAATAACCTCACTACAGAAATCTCTTTATTTGCAGATGACACAGGGAAGTGGACCAGCGAACCGTCTGCGGAGTTCTGCCAGAGGAGGATGCAGAGCCAACTCGATGCGTTCAGTGCTTGAGCGTGCAAATGGAGACTCACACCAAACCCACACAAGACACAGGCTATACTCTTCCGTCATTACATACTCTGGAACAATCGGAATCCGAATAATGACAGGTTGGAGCTATGGGGCGAGCCTCTACGCCTGACCTCTGAAGTATCATTCCTGGGGATCACCTTTGACCAGTACCTCAACTGGTCTGCAGATCTCCGGAAAACGCTCAAGAAGGTCAGGAATAGGAGCAACCTGCTCTCCGCTCTAGCCGGCAGATTTCGAGGATGCAGCACCGATACCCTCCAGCACTCATACAAACAATTTGTTCGCCCAGTCATCGACTACCGAGCTCGGATATACTCTGCCTTCCTGGAAGGAAGCTAAAGTAATTAAAATCCTGTGAGCGCAAAATTTTGCGCAGGATTCACAGGCTCCACTATCGACACCCAAACCGGTTAGTCATTGAGCGGGCTGACATTACCCCCATCGACCAACGCCTACACAAACTCCAAAAGCATTATACCAACCGCACATTGTACGGACCCAACGAGAAGGCGAAAGCTACTCCCTCACTCCACGGCATGAACGCAGCAGGGCCTTAGTCGTCGTCCCAAAGATAAACTCAAATTCCCCATCAGCATTCTCTTACAGCAAGGCGACAACCTCCCTGAAGCATACCAGGAAGCCCTCGATTCTACACCGCAGATCCTCCGCTAAACAAAGTGCCACGAAAGACCAAGTGAAGTGATTGAATAATCCAAGCGCACAGCATAAAAACATGTGACCGACTAAAACCATCGCGAGTGAATAAATAAAGTGTCATTTTAAATAAGATAAACGCGCAAGTTCTAAATAGTGAATCGCGTAAATCAAGCACCTAGAATCGAAGACACTGGAATCAAGAGCCGAAGTCCCAGAAATGAAGAACCGAAGACCTAAAATTAAGACCGTTGCATTATATTCTTTAACATTAAACTCGTCTTCAGAATCCGAGTTTTCTGAAGTTTTACCGGATTCATCTGCACGAAGACCGAAGTCGGCCTCAGACGCACCCATCCCTTCCCATTAGCTAGCTTAAGCAAACTGTAATACACCTAATAACTTTTTCTTTTTTTTCTCCCGCAATACTAAAATGTTCATTGTTCAACACATCATGTTCAAAATTATGGAATAATTATAATTAGATCCAGGGCTGAAGTAGATCGCAAGATCTAATAGCCGCCCACCTACAAATGAAATATTTAAGTCAATATGTATCCCAACCCCTAAAAACTGAATAAACGTTTTTTCATTCATTCATTCATTCATAGTTCCAAAGAGTCTCATTCGAGTCGATCCTTCTACCTCTACCGTGAATGTGTATGTTGTAATTTGCGTATTATCTGCAATTCACGATATTCAAGCAGTAGTAGAACTATACGGTGTATGTATACAGAATCATGGATACATTTTTAAGTGGGCGTAATCGAGCATTAGACGAAGCATCAAGTGTACATACGACAGTCGTTCCGAAGATAAAATCAAGAAAATATTCTCAAGAATATTTAATTTTGGGTTTACCAGCACTGAAGTAAATGGAGAATAAAAGCTCAAAAATTTTGGCAGCAGACAGCATGAAACTAATAAACTTGAACGAAATTAGAATCATATAAAAAAAACTTTGTGAATGAAAAAGCTTTACTTGCCTCTTACAAAGTTTCATATCAAATAGCCAGCTGTAAAAAGTTTCACACCATTGGTGAAGAGCTTATTCTACCAGCTGCAATTGAGATTGTAGAAACAATGTTTGGAGATAATTTTGGAAAAAATTGCAAATCCTAGTCTGGCAATATATCGCAAATAGCTTAAACCTGAAGTTGTGCTTCCAGGTGGAAATACAAAAGCACAATTCTTCAAAGCAAGATGGTTATATCATGAACTTTACATTCATCTTGATTATATCTCAGCTCAAATACCATTGTATCATTCGAATCCTTCATATGATATGTAAGAAACTGAAACATGCTTCACAATTTTGTTTCCAAAAAATAATTTTATTAACACAATGAAATTGATGTGCTGGTATTTTTGCCAGCATCGAAGGAATAAAGAAGGGAAAATTGATGAAAAAGGTTTTTGGTTGAGATAGAGATTAGTCGCGCCAAAATATTAAAACGGATATAACAAAACACAGACAATAAATAAACAAAAGATACAAATCTGGAAAAATGTATGGTACATCCTTTTATCTCCAATTTGGTTGGCAATAAATGTTATTCAAGATACCTACTGCAAATATTGGGTCGGTTCACAGTGTTTTATAAGAATTGCTCTTAGCTATTTTCTTCTCAATTCATCTTCTTTAGGAAAGGCAAATGTACTCTTTGGTTCCTCTTTCTTTAACGTAGATTGACTATTTGACAATATCTAAGTATTATTATACTCTTCTTCGGACGAAGTAGTATGTTGCATTTACTCGATCTGTTTCTAAAATCGTTAAAAAAAGGCCTAAAACAAAAATTCCTTTACCATAGTATTTTTCATCGAATTTTAGTAACTTAAGACTGTATGTCGGTATGTCTGTCTGTATGGATATCCGTCACGAAATGCTTGTCGACACGATAATTCAAAAACGAAAGGTTCTATCAAATGATACTTTTGCCCGTCGAATTGGTGATATAGCTGAATATGTACAACATCAGCTTTCCGGAAAGTTGCGTGACAATGTTTTTTCAATTCAGCTTGATGAGGCAACATAGCATTTAAGATGCTTATTTAATTGCATATGTTCGATTTTTTAATGGTATGTCAGCAGTAGAAGTACTATTTCGCAAACCAATAAAACTCAAAGCAACAGCACTTGCATTATGTGTTATCTTAAAAGGTTTTGTAAACGAGGCAAATATTGAGCGGAAAAATTGCGTCGGAATATGCACCGGCGATGGTGCTCGTACAATGTCTGGAAGGTTCCAAAAGTATACAAGCACTTGTGAAAAAAAATTTCCAGTGTATATCTGGACACATTGCATCATCCACAGAGAAGATCTGGCTTACAAAGAAATGAGTCCTGGTCTGAATATTGTGCTAACGATGGTGGTAACCGTAGAACTTTATATAAAAATGGGACCCCTTCAACCAAGAACCTTTTCTGCACTTTATAAAGACATGGGAGAGTATATTCCACGATACCTACTATTTTATTGCGAGGCAAGATGGTTATGACGTGAGAAATTTTTGCAACGTGTTTATGAATTATAAGAGATAAAAACGCTATTTTTCTAGAAGAGGAAAACCGACCGGAAGCCGAGAAATTTCGAGATGATTTATTTTGATGACATTGAGCTACTTGGTCGACATATTCAAGAAGTTAAACCTTCAATCTTCAACTTCAAGGAGCAAACACACATGCGTTGGATAGAGTGATAAAATTAATGCTTTTTGTAGAAAACTAGAAATGTGGAGCAGAAATGTAAAGCATAAAAATCTATAAATGTTTGCAAATGTGGATGAATGTGTTAAAACTTACAACACTGAAGAACAACATGTGGAAGTTGTTTTTGTAACCATTGAAAATCATTCAACCATGCTCGGAACTTGATTAGATTAGGAAGTTACGAGTGGGTTAGGGACCCATTACAAAATACTCACGAAGGTCTCTCAGCTGCCGAAGAAGAAATCTTTATAAGCACCACGGCAAGTGGCGACATCTAAGGACAATTTAGTAATAAACATAGATATTATATTATATATACATACATGGATAGCGCATGGTATACGAACCGCTGTTCAGTCGATGACTCCAACACGTAAGAGAAACAGAAGACCTATTCCAGCCAAGTATTAGACAGAGATGAAGATAATTCTGACCACGTGACAAGTGGCAAGAACGTGAATAATTTACATTAGGTCTGTTTGTTTGTGTTGCTAGAGATGCATAGAGTAAGTTTAGTAGAAAAACGTCCGTTCGTTTGTGTCGATCATTTGATCTAATTGTGTTCATTTGTGTTGAGCAAATTGCTCTAGATTGAAAAGATCAGACTAAATCTACTCGACGAAAAACGATGGAGCAAGAAGAGCAGTTCATTTTATAAGTGGCTTACATAACCTGAAACCAGAGTTCTTTTTCTTTATAGTTCGGACTTTTCGAGTACCTAGATAAAAGTAAAGTTAACGAATTCAAAAATGTCAACAGCTTCACAAGATCCTGTCGTATTACGATCTCCAACCTCTCTATATGAGGTTTGATGACTCGCAAACCATAGGAACACCAGAATCGACTTCTTATTGTCAATATTTAATCTTGTGTTAGCTAACAAACAAATAATTTACCACAAGGATGAAGTAATTATGATATTCAACTCATTTCAACAAGTAGACTCACAATTCTTCTGAAGATTTTGGTATATATTAGAGACTAGAAATTCGTTTGAAAGAATTTGAAATTTATCACGACTAAGTCTGAAATGCATTTTGAATTATTCTTCGTTATACATGGATATGACCTAAAATATGGATATAGAGACACTTCAAAGAAACATTTGTTATTGTTTCATGCAATACTCTTACTTCAAAATAATTTTCAATACAATTTCTATTAGTTAAAATGGCTTCTAAGATCATTAAATCGTGTATTCAGATGAACTAGAAGAGAATGTATCATCTGTTGCAAGGTAAAAAATAGCATTTTTGATGTTTTTATTTCTGTAAATTTTTGAAAATTTTCTAGGCTATGTTGTCTGTGTCGAAAGTGTTTGTTTGCAGTCATTCTTCTTTGCTAATATAAGCTACTACTATCTGCTTTCTGATGACATTAACTGATTTGATCAGCTTGCTCTATGCTTTAGCAAGGACACAAATGAACAGACCTATTGATTTAAATGGAGCACTTTACGAATTTCATGAATTATCAAGTTATAATCGTCTTTGATTGGTTTTTATGATTCAGCAACAATATATAATAGTATTATGTACAAAATTACATCAACGATATAGAATTAATCATCGTTCATTTTGAATTTAATCATATTTCCATGAAGCATCTATATGCAACTTGTTTTGTATTTCTTCAATGGAAAATTTTAGTATGTAATGAACTGAAATTACTGTACTCACATTAAATGACAAATTTTGTTATTAACAGCTTCAATTATTAAATAATACATATGTGCAACTACATAATCATTACCATACATGACCTAATAAATAAAACATCTTTCATAATGCCATGGAGATTTAATTATATGGAAAACAAGTAACATATACACATTATTCAAAATTAAGCAACCTATAACAGAAATATGTCTATAAATATCAAAATCCTCAAATAATTAGACATAAATAATATTTGCTATTTCTTGGAGTATTTCGAAAAAAAAGTAGGTCATTTATTAAAATTATTGATCTAATTCGTTACTATATAACCCAAACCTGGATTTTTCCTAAGCCAGAGATTGATCTGATTGTGTCTCAAGATGCTAAATATAAATAAGAAGAACTGGAAATTACATAAATGAACAGTTATTGTTATTCAGTGGTGATCTTCTGATATTGTGGCTAGTCGCAGATGTCAAATTGCTAGCTTACCTTTTGTTATAATAATAAACATCAACAAAATATTACGGTTTCTAAAGAAAATAAAAGTGATATAAACATAGCATTAACGTTATCGATAACCTTAATTTTGAACTTAAATTTTACCAACAGAGGAACATTATGAAATAATATCAGGTACTGTTACTGTTAAAAATACAAATTCTTCGAGAATAAAAGTAAACATTGTTCTGAATTATCCTGCCCATCCTTCACATGTTTTAATACATTTTTGAGATGTTTAACTTTTGCATTCATTCGACGATTCCTTGTAGTCAAGTAATTCATTACGTTTCTTTGCTTATCAATAGTATGCAGGTACAGGACTGAAAAGATTGTATCAAAATGTTATAAATCTACTTAGCATATAATATACCAATGAGGTGCCCTCACAACAAATAATGTTTGCATAATCACTAGTAAAAACATGATAATAACATATACCCAGCTAAAAATTATGACAAATTCATATTGTTTACCGATTTCTAGTTTCTCTGCGTTTTAACTTACGTTTCAAAACATTCGCTGGAAAATTTTAAATACTAGGAGGAACTACATGGTATTTTACTGATTGCCTTCCCAATGAACCAATGAATTCCTGAAATTATTTTCTGTAAAGTGTTCACTACAAAGAAGGGAACTCTTGTTGGGCACATAGTTTTTTCTCTTCATTGCTATTACCCATTTTTTTTCATATTTTCATCTGAAGGAAAAGTGAAATGAGAAGTAATTATTACACTATTAGTTTATATTTTCGATTGTGAATAGTCGATTAAAATAGTAATTCTAACGTCTACGCTTTAATTACATTATTGTCAATTAAGTATCTACTACTACTATCCAGTATATACTAAACTTGTAAATATCAGTAAAAACTAGGTCCTTTTTGATACCGATTTGTACATCCAAATCCGGAACACCATTTCACCATTGTTATATTTTAGATGTATTAAAAGTATCCAATAAAACTAATTAATCACACATTTCACTATTATAACCTTATTGTCGCCAAGAGTTATTACACAATATCATTCGATAAAATCAAAGTAAAAAGCGAAACAACTAATCACAACTAAAAAACAAAGCACTAAAGAAGTTTTCTGTATTAAAATAATGCTATTTTCTTTTGAAAACAACATAATATGATAGATTACAGTAACATGTACTCTTATGGCTAGAACGATGTTTTGCCACTTGTCAGCTGTTTCATATGTTGGAGTCAATGAAAATCCCTCATGCGCTATTCATGTATGTATAAATAATATCTATGGTAATAAATCACTCTTTGAATTTTGGGCAGGGTTGGCTGATGAGTTTTCTGCGCTAAAACCAAGAGTATATCGTATACTATTACCATTTCCAACATACTACCTTTGCGAAACCGGATTTTCTGCGGTGGATGCTTTGAAGACAAAATATAAATCTCAGTCAAGTACCTATACAAAAAGAGATTCTGTATTATAGGGACTCTAACCCTTAAGTATTTCACTTTTTGAGTTCCACCGAGCCATAAGAATAGCGTGGAGATTGCTACTTTTTATTCTAGACTTCTTGATTTTATACTATTCTAGCCGCGAGTTTGTTTTCAATATGAGAACATAAAATTATACTATTGTGCAAAAACTATTTACAAAATTTACATGAATAGTATTCTATGGTTCTAACAGTATATGAAAATGTGAATATGTGAATATAAATATAGGTTACTTATCAATGTTTGAGTGGAAACGCATGTAACTTTCGAACTACACTTTTGTAAGTATAATAAAATGCCGAAATCTAAGAGAGATAAGAAAGGTGAGTGGTAAGAAGTTTTTGTAATCTTAATAGGTTATCTTGACGTTTACTTATTTTCAGTTTCACTAACAAAAACTAACAAGAAGGGACTAGCCCTCAAACAAAAAATTGTTGAAGATGTTAGAAATTGCGTCGAAATGTTCAAGAGTATATACGTGTTTACATTTGGGAACATGAGGAACGTACAAATGAAAGAAGTAAGGGAACAATGGAAACCCAGTAGATTTTTCTTTGGAAAAAATAAAGTTGTTAGTATTGGCTTAGGTAGAACTAAAGAAGAAGAAGTACAAGATGATATTCATAAAGTGAGTGTTCTAATCCATTTTGATCTTAGTTTATATTAGTGAAAGAAATCCTATAATCATGAACCAGTTAAGTAAACATAAGCAAAAGGATGGCATGATGTGAAGCTACTCAACTCCTCAATATTATTAAATATAGATAGATGTAAAACTAATAAAACATTAGTAATAAATTGATATTTCTAACAGATATATCACATTGGTAAGATTTCTTTGGATTGATCAGTAATGTTACCACTGATACAACTCTTACTTGTCATGTTACTGATCGATTCATAGGAACCTTAGTATTGTTAGATAGAAGTAAGGGTCCATAGATGATCTACAATAGTTGAGTCATTGATGTGCTTTAACACATTCACTGCCATGCTGGGCCCATGGGACCAGCAACGAATTCTCTAAACTTTCCATGCTCAGCTAGGTTTTGCCAAGCCACTGTTCATCACAAACTCTAATTATCCGTATTAATGGACCAGTGAGCGCAGTAGGTGAGCCATGTATAGTTTTTTAATTAGACCGCAAAAAGCTTAGCCCTTTTGAGAGTTCAGCTACAATACATGATGATCATAGTGGCCTGGTAGAAGAAACTACAAAATTTTGATGGCAGTCAACATAAAGCACTATTAATAGTTGTGTTATTTGAATTTATGAGATTTCATCACATAATGGATGATTTTATTCAATCATTCATACGCTTCATGTCACCATATATTCTTGATTAAAATTTTCTTTCAGATTGCTAGTTGTCTGAAAGGTCAAAGTGCCTTGTTATTCACAAACAGCAAACATGATGAAGTGATAGATTGGTTCAAAAATTTTTCTACAGAGGATTTTGCCAGATCAGGATTCAAAACAAAGATCACAATTATTCTAAAAGAAGGACCTCTCAAACAATTTCCACATTCTAGTGAACCATATTTACGACAGCTAGGAATGCCAACCAAACTAGACCGAGGTAAAATGTAGTGTTTTATTACAAGCTTCTAGTGACAAGCTATTTTTTGGATCCTTGTGAGGTTTCCTCAATTCGTTTTATCTACACTGTTTTGTATGTTGTTCTACATATTATGTTATGTACTATGAACAAGCAGATGATGTATCTAATTCATATTGTTTGTTCCAAAGGTCTCGGTAACAAAGTGGTAGTGACAATGACTGTAATTAGCATGGCTGTATTGAAGTGAGATTTACTATATATTGAGATATCTCAGTTACTTTGGTAGGACGAAGGGTTTACTCTAGGACAGCACATCACTATACTGAAATATCAAAAACACTATCTTTAACTTTTTGAATATCACAATACAGTGGTACATGCTATATTTACTATAGTTTACTTTTGTATTGAAGTAATAACCACATCCATTCATTCTGAATGAATACTCATTGATACTGATTGAATTCTGAATGCTATTGTTTATATTAGGTAGTTGATATATATTTATTAACCTAAATATCAACTACCTAATATAAACAATAGCATTCAGTTGCCCTTACAACTAGACGTTCAGTAATGATTCACAGTACACCAGTCAGTTGTAGATCTTTAAGAAATCTAAGATTTTTCCCCGCTCCATTGGCAAAATTTCCTTGATGGTTGTGTATGTCCCAAAAGTCTGTGTTTCACTGGCGGTTAGTGAAGATCTCATGTTATAGTGCATTTTAGTTTCCTTGGGTGCAAGAATGTCCGCCTGTTCATTTTCCTTGAATCATATATGTCCTGGAACCTAATGGAGAATGATTCTGTTATGCACCTCTAAGGTTTTTAACTTAGATTTCGAATTCAGCAACCATCTTTGAGCTAATGATGGTTAAGCTCAATGCATTTATAGCTGCTTGACTATCGTATTGACTTTTCTTCTTCAAGTTTAACTTCACTAACCACTACATTCCATTAACTTTATACTTGAAATGTGAAATTTTGATTATTGGAATAGACAGACCCGAGCCCTAAATTTCACATTATTCTGTGAATCCATCTTTTAGAATGTACAACTCTTTATGTACTGTATTAAATATTTCCTTTGCTTTTATAAAAGGCATGATACTATCTGCAGTCATCAAACAATTTCGTAAGACATCACTGATTTGAAATTTTTACACAACTTATAAAGTTCATTTACGTTATGAATGATATGACGTCATTGTTGTCAGGTTGAACAGGTTTTCAATGTTTTTGAATACAACTAACGATTCGATTCAATAAACTGTTTACAAACAAAATTTGGAGTTCTTTACTTATTATATTAATAAGACAAATTATTCATAATCTTACATGTAAATAACAAACTGTTTGTGTTTACTAAATGTTTGAAGAAAATAAAGTAAGTACCTAACTACATACTGTTTCTACTTCCACCTGAAAGACTTAGATAAAGATATGGTGAATTTACTTTCAGCTTCAAGCCAATATTCAAATCAATGCACGATTTCCAAATCTACTTATCGATTATCTCGGTAACACTAATTTAGTAGGATGAATCATGTGAAAGTGTTTTTCATTTTCTGTCACATACTTATGTATTATTGATATTGATATGGGTAAATTTTGCTCAACTTACTATGAAATAAAGCGCTTACTTTGGTAGTACTACATTCATCACTCATTAGCTGTATTTAGTTTAATTGATTAAATGAAATAAACCTGGTTTGACGAAGATACCGCGGCATTTACGTGGGGAAATTGTTGAAATGAATTGGTTGCAAAAGTAACCAACCAACTATGACGTCATAACATTCTCAACGTAAAAACACTATACTCTTGGTTGTGCTACTTTAAAATTCATACTATCATCTGACATTTATTAAATTAATACTAAAATTAACTTTGCGTCCTAAACTTGCTCGGATTCATCTACCATTCGAAACTCCTTCAGTTGGTCTCAACGTTGTGGACTGCATCATCATGCTCCTTCTTATTTCGCGCTTCAGATTTCGTCGGTGGCTTGCTCATCATCATTGCTAAAATCCAGCCATTAATACCACTATTATTACAGGGAGCAGTAGGTTCTCCTCCATGCTTTCGTACGTATTGGAAAAATGTTTGTTCATCACTCCTGCTCTGCTGGCATATTGGTCAGACATATCAATCAATTTTGTACTCACTGCTTCAACCAATGTTCCGGATCATCTGTCACCATTGTTCCACTTCACTTCGTTTTTCCATATTCCTGGCCATTTGTCATCTCCTTCGGTATGAAAAGTCAGTATCGCCATGAATTACGATCCTCTATAAAATCAAGGGATGAATCCTTGATTCCGTTTGGTTCGATTCGCAGAATCGCCATGTATTGAAGTGATATTTACCATCATGTGACGTGCTTCATTCACTTTTGGCGTTTCAGTACTCACTATGACTGATAATGGCCCTTCAACGTTATCGTATCTGAATGCAATTGATTAATTTTGATTTTCGGGCCTCATATTGTTATTGAGGTATACTCCTCATCAAAAACTTCTGCCATGGTCCTCAATATAGAGCTATCCCAATGCAGTCTATGGGCAGCTTTATTCCAGGTATCGTCAGTGGAGAAAATACCCAGAGCTCAGATGGCGGGACAGAATGATTAACATCAAAATTGCACACATTGAAAAACGTGGAAACGTGACTCATTATTCATTATTCATTATTCCATAATACATGTATTCTTTACATAGTAATTTGAAAACAACAAATGCTTGAGAAATAATTGAACACTATTTAATCACGTTATTTAATATTAAAACTTTACAAATCATATTGAAATTAGGCAAAAATAAAACACAGTTGCGTATAAATAAATTTATTATAATTCTAGTGATAATTAAACATGTTTGAAAATATATATATATCAATTAAGCAATATATTGGAATAATTATTACGTTGCTCCGAAATGTCTAAAGCTGACTACATAAATTTGCCAAAATATATTTCCTTTTGCTGTTTTTGGTTTATTTGATAATAAAATCTTGTATTTTTTTTAAATCTAGTTGACTAATTTCTAAATACGAGTAGCAAATGATTTTGCCTTGGGAAATATATCTTCAGGCCAATTTATGTTAACAGTTATATCTTTTTGCTTTAAACATTTTGGACACCATGTGATGCAGAATACAGACCATTTAAACTTCTCAAGGTGGACAGTTCCATACATTTCTGCAAGCGTTCCAACTTGTTTTTTGGTCGAGCAGAATGTTTTAAATTGAATGGTTTGAGAGCGAGACGCATGGCGTATCCCTGGGGATTCTTGTTTATGATAAGTTGAATGTAATTTAAGAGAAACAACATTTGTAAAACAATAAATAAAAAAAATTACTAAAACAGATTAACAGATAAAATAAAACATGATGAACAAATAATTTGAAAAATTAGTTTGGTTAATTAATAAAACAATGATAAATAATTTGGAAATCGGTTCAATTAATTCATTAATTCTCCATTAAATGTGGATGAAAATCATTACTTACATTATTTAGATCGCTGCCTTCACAGGCTAAAAGAAAGTTTGAATATCCCCCTTTTTATCTGTCTCGCTTATATAGACTTTATTGATAAAATCTTGCAAATTAGGATTGACACGGTGAATGAACTTGTCTGGCAGAGTAATGAACCCTAATACTGACATGATAGTATTATTTATTAATTGCAATATAAAAGTATCTGAGAATAAAATTAATACCCACAAATAAAATATATGAAAGATTATAGTGGAAATTGAAATGATTTACAATAATGAAGAAAAATATAGATTGGTAATAATTGAATTTGGAAAAAAACGTTAAGAATTATATGACGTCATGGTTCAAGGTCAGTCATTGTTGTCAGGTTGAACAGGTTTTCAATGTTTTTGAATACAACTAACGATTCGATTCAATAAACTGTTTACAAACAAAATTTGGAAAAAAACGGAAACCACTTTTGATAATAACGTAACGTTACTATAGTTTCTACACTTTTGTATCTGTTTTATAATGGCACGTCGGTGTTGAAACTATGATAACGTTTCATGTTATTATTAACAGTGGTGTATATAGTGTAAGTGTCCGAAATTCTCATTGATGTGACGTCATGATTATTTTATGTCTTTATTCTGTGGTAAATTTCGATAGTACATGTGAGAGCAAGTGTTGGTATAAAACAAGGTTATATTATAGTGTAAATAATTGCGAAAGTCAACCTGACAGCAGGTGTCAGTATGAAACAGATTTGTGAAGTACTTTATGCAGACTATTTTGATAAAATTTCAATGTTACATAGTCATTCCACGTCAGAACAGCAACGCTCAATGGGTCAACATCTTCGATTTCGTTCAAATTTTGGGGATAGGTTTTCATTACCGAAAAAATAAGATCCTGAAAATTTCAGGTCGATAGGAAATAAAATTTTGGATATATCGACTAATAAAAAAATTTGGCCAATTTTAACGTCAAAAAATTCAAAATCAAGTTTCTTCGGTAAAAATGAACTTTTAGGACAAAGAAATATTTGGAAAAGCCCAAATTGATAGGAAATTTTCCCAGGAATCCGATTAAATCAGAATATATAGCGTATCCAGCTGACGCATGTGCGAAAAACTCAAAAATGTCACTTTTTCTTTAAAAATTCATAACTCAGCTGCTGTCACTTCGATTTTTTCAAAATTTTCAGAGAAGGTAGCTGAAACCATGTGCTTCCATGTAAAATCTGCGGATTCATGCTCTTCATATGAAAATTTCCGTCAAAGGACCGAAAATACGGAAATATGAATTTTTTATTTTTTTCGTTATATTTTGGTACGATGAACATTGTAGAATCCAATCATAATTCAATAGAATTGAAAAATAGGTTAATAAAATTTTAAATTAATTTTATTTAAATAATTCAATTTAGCAGAACATGAAAAAATATTGAAATCCAAAAAAAGTTGCAGTCACAGGTCTATAGATTTGATGTTTTTAAACTTTTCTAAATAATTTTTATATTTTTTTTCGGTTCAATTTCCCACAGGAAAACAACAAAAACAAAACAATGTTGTTTGATATTATAAATACATTTAAAAATTCAATATCAATTTTTGTAAATAATCAAATGAACCTTTTTTAAATTAACAATATCTTAATACAAGTGAGAAACAGTTGAGAGAGTAGTAATACCCAACTTAAATACAGTAAAATATAATAATCATATTGGTCACATAATTTGTTTTGTGAAAAACTGTTCAAATTTACTTTTTGTTTGTCCGTATAATTTTATTTTAACATAATTCCTCACAGTTTTCACTGTGACATTTGATAGTATGAAATAATAACCAATCTTTAAATTTCTATAGGAGTACACGTATTTATTTTTACCTATTTGGTCCATGATTGATATTTCAGCTTCAAGCATATCATCGTTCGTTTTGATAATGAAACCAAGGTTCCATGTTTTGTCAACTATAAAACTAACATATACAGGGTGTCCTCGAACTGCGTGGCCAAAATAAAGCCGAAGATTCTTTGATTCGAAAAAAAGTTGATGAGCCTTTTTACTTTTGCCTCAAGTGTCTTGTTTACCCGGTAGAGGGCTTCAAAATTGCAAAAATAAGTTTGTTTTTTCGGTATAACTTGAGAACGTGATGAAGAACTTTTACAATATTTAGCAGGTGAGTTACTGTCAATAATGGCCATTTTTGAGAGTGGAGCACAGAGCCTTAGAGACCATAGAAATGGCTCAAACTTGAGGATGTAACGGGAAAAGTGTCCAGAACTTTTTTGTGGTCAATGTAATTCACTCGATATTTTTTATGTAGATAGCTTATCTAATTTGAAAACTTTTCTTACTCTTAGAAAATTTTGATAAAATCAACGGATTAGCTTGAAAAAATTAATTTTCGAGTCTCTGCAATTTTGGCTTACTAATTTTACTTGATTAAAATACCTTAGTTGCCTTTGCTTTTCTAATGTCATTTTGGCATTTGAAGAATTTATTCTCAAAACTGTCAGTTTTTACTTTGCTTTCCGTAAAAATTGTATAAAATTATGGCTCAAAATTTCACTAACACTGAAATGGTTGATATGTTATTGATTTATGGACTTTGTCGTTGCAATGGCCGGAGAAGGGAAAGATATCCGCATCGCAGAATTCCAAATCGGCAAATCTTCGCGAAACTGGCACATTTGAAGCAAATCGCAAAGAAACTGGACGCAGACGGACAACAAGGACGTTAGAGCTCGAAGAAGCGATACTGGAAGCGGTTGAAACTGAACCTGGGATAAGCACACTACGTTTGGGACTTCGTATTGGAACCTCAAAATCATTAGTTCATAATGTACTGAAAGAAGAACTGTTGTATCCCTATCATATTAAAACAGTTCAAGACTTATTGCCCATGGATCCAGGTCATCGGCTAGATTTCTGTCGGCTTATTGTCCAAAGACAAAACGCAAACCCCAATTTTTGTAGAAGAATTCTGTTCACGGACGAAGATACTTTCACGAGATGTGGTCTTTTTAACCTCCATAATGAACATTTCTATGCTGATGAAAATCCTCATGAAACGGAAGTTACATATTTTCAGAATCAAACTAAAATCAATGTTTGGGTTGGAATTGTGGATAACTTTATTATTGGCCCTACCGTTATACCCGATCGATTGATCGGGGAGAACTACTTGAACTTTTTGGAACAAAGGCTGCTTGAACTGTTGGAAGACTTGCCCTTACACATTCGTCGTGGCCTGGTTTATCCATGATGGTGCACCTCCTCATTTCACATTAGCTGTGAGGCGACATTTGAATGCGGAATATCCAGATCGCTGAATAGGTAGAGGACACGATGCACCAGTGAACTGGCCGGCCCGCTCCCCTGATTTGACGCCCTGCGACTTCTTTCTATGGGGCGCTTTGAAGTCGAAAGTTTATGCAGCTCCAGTAAACACACGAGAGGAATTGTTGCAACGAATTAATCATGAAGCGGATTTATTGAAGAATGATCCTGAAGTACTAGCCAGAGTTCAATCCAATTTCTTGAAACGAATTAATTTGTGTATTCAGGAAAATGGGCAACATTTCGAACAATTGATGCCTTAGCGATTTCTCAAAAAGTTTTGTTGTTTCTTTTAATTTAGCATTTGTTTTTCCTAAATAATCACATCGTTTCCCCATTTCTATTGTTTTTATTATTCATGTTTTACCGAGATATTAACCATTTCAGTGTTAGTGAAATTTTGAGCCATAATTTTATAAAATTTTTACGGAAAGCCAAGTAAAAACTGACAGTTTTGAGAATAAATTCTCCAAATGCCAAAATGACATTAGAAAAGCAAAGGCAACTAAGGTATTTTAATCAAGTAAAATTAGTAAGCCAAAATTGCAGAGACTTGAAAATTATTTTTTTCAAGCTAATCCGTTGATTTTATCAAACTTTTCTAAGAGTAATAAAAGTTTTCAAATTAGATAAGCTATCTACATAAAAAATATAGAGTGAATTACATCGACAACAAAAAAGTTCTGGACACTTTTCCCGTTACATCCTCAAGTTTGAGCCATTTCTATGGTCTCTAAGGCTCTATGCTCCGCTCTCAAAAACGGCTATTACTGACAGTAACTCACCTGCCAAATATTGTAAAAGTCCTCCATCACGTTTTCAAGTTATACCGAAAAAACAAAATTATTTTTGCAACTTTGAAGCCCTCTACCGGCTAAACAAGACACTTGAGGCAAAAGTAAAAAGGCTCATCAAATTTTTTTCGAATCAAAGAATCTTCGGTTTTATTTTAGCCACGCAGTTCGAGGACACCCTGTATATTGGATACCCAATTGTAAACGTTTTTATTTAACGAATCAAAAATCAGTTCATTCTTTTCATCATTTCCAATAATTTTACAAGCAAATATTCCATCTGACTTTGGAATGAATCTGTGAAAGCTTCTGGTACTAGGTATTGTTTGTGCTTCACTGATTTCTGAATTCCGGATGATGTGGATTTCTGTTTTGTCAATCAAGAACGGTTCTATTGATTTCATATCATTTTTCCAAAAATCATACAAATCTCTTGCTGTGAGGATTTGATTCGTCTTCGGACGTCGCAAGCTTTCTCTTGCTGCTTGTCTTTTTAAACTGCCACGAATACCATCACAAGCAGATTTACCATGCGATGTGGCAAAAAAGTTCCAATTCCCTGTCAGACTATGGTTTTCTTTTTGACGAGTTAGACGTAAAAAATTCTCACAGATTTCATATCGCCCAGCACATCCATCCGTGAAATATTCAAGTTGAGTAATTTTTGGAAAATGATTTTTGATATAATCAAACACGTACTTGTTAAAAGTTTGCACCATTGCATTGTTACGCTTCAAATCTTCTGTGAGAAAACAAAGAGATTTGTGATTAATAACATCTTAGCAATTTTTTGTTTATATCACGACTGGATGTACAGTACAAGTATTTCTGGCCCAGTAATGGCTTTGAACTTCGTCCTGGATAACGAATATATTATTTTCAGCAAAATTCATACCAACTACAGCTGCTGTATATTCGTCTAAATTTTCTTTCATATTTTTAAAAAAATTGGCTTGTTTAAGAGCTATGTAATGATGCGGATTAATATTATTAGACTGATTAATCAATAAATCCAACAAGTTCTCGTACGTACAAGTCGGAATAATTAGTTCAGTTCGGTCTACTTGGGTCCATTGTTTGAAGGAAAAAATGTCAGTCCCGTCTTCCCAATCATAAGATGATAACAATTCCGAATTCAAAATATTGTTCATGTGCTCTTTTTGTGAGCATTTTAAACATAACCTCATCATGCAAGTTTTATTGCCAATATCACACACGAGTTTTATTATTATTTCTTTGTATTTGAGCTTGGAACGCAAGGCGTCTAATAAAAGTTTTGTGTTTTGGTGCTTTATGCAAACACAAACAGCATGAGTTCCTGGCGATCCGGTTAGAACGCAAAATTTGGGCCTATGGCTGGAAAACAATGAAAAACTGACCTTATCGTTTTCAAATTCTTTTTTATATAATTGGTACAATTCTTTCAAATTAGTCAAAATATTAGTCTTTTTTGAATTTGTACCCGCTTAGATACAGTAACATAATCTATTATCCTGGGAAGAATCCGGATGTTTCCAAATGTTTCATCAGAATAAAAACTAATGATTCGGTTCTTAATTTCATTAGATAATCTCTTACCTACATTTTTCTCAGGTATTCCAACAATTCCACATTCCATTTTAAATTGACATGTTTTATCAATTTTCCATCTTGATGTATTGAAAATTTCTTATATGTAGGTTTTTGGAAAATTTTTTGCAAACAATGATAAAATCCGATATTTATCCTCTTTTGAGGCAGTTAAGAATTTTTTTCGAAGCTCTTCAACCATTTTCAAAAAATTAGGTAAATGTTCAATTCCTTCATCAATTGAGAATCAGTATCTGATTTGAAATTTTTTTTTCAAATTCTTTTCAGTTGCAAAAGTAACTTTCGTTTGGCAACCTTTTCAAACCTTGTATCTCTTACTGGTGAAATGTTAAACATTTTTGCAATATATTCAAACTTATCTTTGTCAGTTTGGGTATTTGTGAATTCTTCAGATCATAACTGCTGTGAAATTCATTCAAAAGAGTATGGATCTGAAGATGTTTGTTGTGACGATATATGTTCAGAATGTTGGGATGTTGTTTGCTGCAATTCCAATTCTAACTGTTTTTTCTTTCAAAAATACGAGAATTCAAGTTTGAATAACATTTCGCACAAATTTTCTTTATAGGTATTAGCATCTTATCATTTAGTACACTGAAAACTTCTTCGGCAAATTCCAATTCAATTACTCGCAAGCGATAATCAGATCGTGGAATGTGAATTTCGGTTGGGTCACAACAATATTTTTGAGCTCTAGAATAATTTGCAAGAAATATTCTATTATGGTAATCATATATATTATGCAACGTCTGTTCAGTGTCCAATTTCAATTGTAAAATCTTTTGATATTTGGATGACGGTTCATCAAACGTCGTGATGGATCCGCTGCACGATAATTGAATTTTGTCTCGATTTATCCCAACATCACAAATTTTATCTATAGATAAAAAATTCATTTCAATCATGAGGGTTTAATGATTTTATGTACAAGTATGAATATTGATATTACTGGCTTACTTACGTGCTAAATCCATTTGAAAACTATAATGAAAATCGCAGTTCTATGAAAAAGTTATTTTCTTAAAATGTAAACAACGATATTCTTGTGAATTTATTATTATTTGAACACTCACAAAGAAAAAAAGTAAAAAATTATACGTATGTCTTTAAAGAATTTTTGTTACATTATTTAATAAAAAGTGCAGAATTATTATTCAAAATAAACATTATGAGTAGGTTGACACTTTTGCTCCGAAATTCAGGCGAATAATAATATAAACGGTCTTACCGACTGAAGGTATCAAACGCGAAGAATATGTGCAGCGGGAAGAATTCAAAGTAATTTCCATGGATATTCTTGAAAATGGATTATAAATGAAAATGTATATGGTGTCATCAATTATATTATTTAATATAATTTACATATAAGAAAATTTTCGATATTAATCTACATTTGATATACAAGAAAGTGATACAATAATTTCAAAGAAATTAATTATTATACTCTCGTTTCTTTTACGTTATTCTGATGAATGGGAAATTAATTACTTCTTGGATATGTAAATTTTTGTTTGATGAATCAGAAGATTTACATGGTTACTTATTTCAAGTACAAGCGCATGCACAGAACGGATTCGCCAATGCACATCGTATCAAAATATAACAAAAAGAAAAAAAAATCAGTACATTTTTTTATGAAGAGCATGAATCCGCAGATTTTACATGAAAGTACAAGGTTTCAGCTACCTTCCCTGAACATTTAGGAAAAATCGAAGTGGCAGCAGCTGAGTTATGCATTTTTAAAGAAAAAGTGACATTTTTGAGTTTTTCCAGTTTTTTGCGCATGCGTCAGCTAAATACGCTAGATATTCTGATTTAATCGGATTCCTGGGAAAATTTCCTATCAATTTAGGCTTTTCCAAATATTTTCTGGTCCTAAAAGTTCATTTTTACCGAAGAAATTTGATTTTGAATTTTTTGACGTTAAAATTGACAACATTTTTTTATTGCCCGATAAATCCAAAATTTTATTTCCTATCAACCTGAAATTTTCATGATCTTATTCTTTCGGTAATGAGAACCTATCCCCAAAATTTGAACGAAATCGGAGATGTTGACCCATTGAGCGTTGCTGTTCTGACGTGGAGTGACTCGAGAGTAATTTATCGTCTTTCATTAGCGGTTTCTAAATCATTTCTAAATATTTTCTGTTCCTACAATCATTTAAATTTGACCAGCAGGAATGTCCGAAAGCTTTTTTGTTGACAAAAGTGAGGGAAGGTACGTGATCAATTGATCACAGCTTCTTCATTCAACTACTAAAACACTATCTTTAATTTGTTAAATATCACAATACATTCTTGAGAGCTGGAGCCGAAAAACTGCTTTGATCTTTGATACGGACAAAGTCGATTGAAACTCATTCCATTGCTAAACGGAATAACATATCCGAGCTCTCCGACAGTTCTATTGGTGCAGGATAAAGTTATGAATGCAAACAGGGAACCGGTATATTTTGAAGTTTATTGACAACTAATATACTTCGTCAGTGAAGCGGGAAAAATTAAAACTACTGTATCTACATAAGTTTTTATTTTAACATTAATGTTTTTGAAGTTTTCTGTTGAGTTAGACTTGCCATTTTATTTTTAAAACTACTTGACAGGTGGGCACCATTACGATCTACGCATTGTTGTAGTCTTATTCGAAAATTTTTCATCACTCGCCATAACATTTCCGGTGTAATATGTGCAACTTCTTGAGTTTTCGTTTTAGTTCCGTACACCTTGCTCTTGAGCCAACCCCAAAGGAAAAAGTCGCATGTGGACAAATCAGGCGATCTAGCCGGCCAAGCAATGTCTCTGTTTTTAGATATGATATGGTTCGGAAAAAGTTCCATTAAAGTAGCAATAGACATACGAGCAGTATGACTGGTAGCACTGTCTTGCTGGAACCACTTAATCTCTGGAAATGGAGTCAGTTCTTGCCCCAAAAATGTTGTGCCCATGTTTGTGTAACGAACTGCAGTAACGGTTGTAGCATTTCCTCGATCGTGTTAAAAAAAAAGAATGGCTCAATAATACCAGATGATGAGAGAGCACACCATAATTTCATCTTGGACTATGTAAGGGTTTCTCATTTAACTGAAACGGGTTTTCAGCCGTCCAATATCGGCTATTCTGTTTATTTATATAGCCGTTAAGGCTGCGGTCCGATAATTCTAAATTACATGTAAAACATTGCCATTTCATTTCGAATTCATCACAAAAATTGCGCACACAATGTAGACAAGTTTCATATCAAATTAAAACTGAACGTATGCAGAATTGTTTAAAGTAATTTTCGAAAAGATCGATTAATTTACGCCTTCGAAATAAATTATTGAAAACATGCTATTTTCGTCAGGTCAATTCGGTACTTCAAAAAGTATAATTTACGTGAAATATGACCTTAATCATGTTATTATTGTATTCATACAATACACTACGCATTTAACTACAACTTGACACAAAAATCACAACGATCAGATCAATAGTTTTGTAGATGAATTCGAAACCAACATCATGTACATTATTATGAAATATTGAGGAAGCTAAAAATATGAAGTATAGATTTCGAAAGGATTCTGTAAATTCTGATCGAAATATGCGAATTTATATGTCGACCTTTCGACGGTAGATGACGCGACAAAAGTTGTTTCATTGGCGTAGTAGGGCATTAAGCAAATATCTAATACATACGTCGCACATAATTCAGGAACGTTCTTGAATTTAAGCGAGGTCGTTTATTTGTGGAGAGATTCGCATTTTTACGTTGAAGAATGTCAATTTGTAATTTGAATTTGAAGTGTCGGGATTTTTCATAAATATGTACAGTAACCGAAATAATGAATTTATTCCATTTGGCGTTTACACATTGTATGAATTCAAACAATATACTATTAGATCTTATCATTGAATAAAAGTTCAAAGTAAAATATGTAAAGTTCTATCTTGAATGATATTGGCTAGAGCAGTTATTAACAGATTTTATTATTCTGTAAAAGGATACAAACAAATAATCAAGCAAATAAAACAACATAATGAACATAAAAGAGGAAATGAGCCTAGAAAAACAAATCCTACCTGTAAAAGAATAATTAAATTACACGTTATCAATATAGGAAAGCTACTTTGACGTATTACGCTATATTACTGACATATCGTTTATTTCATGACACTTATTCTTTCGAAGTAATCTACGCTACTGACAAGATACAAGTTTTAATACATAGTTTTCTATCTGAATCTCCTATGAGATGCGAAAAGAATGAATTTGCATCTCCCGCATGTAGATGGCAATGTTCCTAAGCACTACTTATTAGTTTATCAGTCCCTCTCGGTCTAGGCTCTTTCCTTTTCTACAAAACCGTACTGGTGGATTAAGTTTTCTTCCCTATCCAAACGCTGCAACATTTCTTGACAAAAATTAGTGGGAGTAACTAAAGCAACTTTTAATTCTTGAATAATTTGAATTTTATAGGGGTAAAAACTTAAGTCCTCATGTAAGATTCGACGTATCAACGGTTCACTGATATTCAATGCATTGATTAATGCAGAACGTTTTAGACTACGTGTTATGGCAATTCAAACTCTATCAATGCTTTCTGGCGTTCTTACACTTCTTGCTGCTCCTCTATGTTTTAAATTCAAAGTAGATCCAGTTTCTTCAAACTTTGGTACCCAGCAATTAATTGCGTTAATTGACGGTACCTGTCCAAGACGCGGAAATTGAACTGATTGCGAAATAACCTTCTCACAGTTGTGGAGTCACCATTTTTATAAAACGATTTAACACAGAAAATACGATGAGGACCTGACCACTGTTCCATGTTTACCAAATGGCGTTAAATGACTGACAATTTATTATTAACTTCAGCACCCTTACCCAAACGTCATATGAGTAACAGAGTTTTAAAATTTTCCCGCTTCATTGACGATCCCTGCATTTAGGTACAATAAATTGTCATAAGTTGTACGTAAATATATTAGTTGGTCAAAAACGCCAAAATATCTCGAATTACTTTTACCATTCATAACTTTATCCTGCACCAACAAAACTGTCGAAGACATCGGATATGTAATCCTGTTAAGTAATGGAATGAGTTCAATCAAATTTGACCATATCAAAGACAAAGCATTTTTTCGGCTCCAGCTTTGCAACTAGTTTACATGCTATATTTACTATTTTGTTTTGAAATAGTAACGACAAAAAGAACATAGAATTATATTATAGCTCTACAAAAATGAACTATTCCAAACGGGTACTGTATACTGTAATCTGGGAACATGTACTTGATAGCAATGACCCAAATTCCGCATACAACAATTTCATAGAAAGATTGTTAAACTAGCACAATCAATATTTAAAAAAAATATCATTCGTTTGGAAGTCCAATGGCACAATTACCACAACAACTTCAAAAAACTTATCCTAGAAGCAAACTGAAAGGCAAATAATGATTTTATCAACAATTCAAACAACAAAGACAAATCAGTCGGGAAAATAATAAACCATCACACTGGAAAAAATAGCAAGCAACATGTGAATTCACTAACCCTTTTCAATAATAATAAAACATCGACTGAAGTGAGAAATGAAAAATAAAGTTGTTGTGTCAAATGTAGTGAAACAGTCAAATTAAACAAGTAGAGCAAAACCACTTAATTCTTATGTATATCACTGACAGTAACGAGGTCTACAATACAATAAAATCTCTAAAGAATACCAACTCTATGGGGAACGTCAAAAACCTTCAAAATTTTAAATTCGGTGCTAGAGAAATAAAAAAATCTACTTTCATAACTAGCAAATCCTTTGGGAATTGCTTACCATAGATCATATTTTTCTGTTTATTTTGCGTTTTCATACAAGTTGATAAGTTATCTGAAAATGAATTATAATTTTGGAAATGGATTGATCTTGAGTTTTAAATTTTCTCCAGAAATTATAAATTATTTTTTTGTTTCGTAGGGAATTTTGCAAACCCATATCCTGGCAGAGAGTTTTATAAATTCATATCTTCAATATGGGCAGTAATTTTGTAAATCTTGCTTATTAGCCAATAGTGAAATTTTAAGTTGATTCTTGGATGAGATTTTTTCTTTTGCATTCTTCTCTGAAAAAACTTATGGAGGAAGTATGATTTAAAACTATCAGTTTCATTTATAACACTCGCAAATCCATATTTTGTGGTTTTTAAAGACGACGCAATTTTCACTGATTTTACATGTTCGAATATTTTATTTACTTCATAAGAATCACAATATTTACGTAATTCTATAGCAATAGTTTCGTAAAGTCGAATTTGTGATATGTGATTTTTCTTTTTACCCATCTTGCAAAATATGAATTAGTAAAATAGACTCAAAAAACAAGTTCCTGCTTATAATTGAAAACTTTGGTGCATAAAAATTAATTTTCAAGAAGGATAATGTATAAAGAAGTCTACTACTTCATAAATTCATCAAAATCGAAAACTAAAAAAAGGTTCAATTCTCATTCAAACCCTAAAATGAAAACGTTAGAATGTATAGACGAAGTTGTAACTTTATACATACATAAAAAGCGAAAACTACAAATGTTCAATTCTCATCCAAAACTACTTATTCAAAGTTAAAGATTTGAATCGAAATTGAAACTTCAAAACCCTGAAATATTATTCAGGAAATAAAATAATAAAAACGAAGTTGAACCTAAGCTAATACGTTCAGTAAGGATGAAAAACTAAGAGATGTTACCATCAAAGATATCTGACAATTCACATATAATCAAGCGATTATAAATATCTCACCACAATAGACAAGACTAATTGTACGCAACGAGTAGATCGACCGCACGGTGAAGCATGTATCCTAATATCAGTTTCTCATGCCATAAGGTGCGAACGTTGAAAACACCGCGTTTCATTAAATGATCATATAAGATCCTGTAGATTTTCATATTTTTGTAAATATAAACCTCTGAAAGGATAGTAGATCATTGATGAACACAATGCGATTCGATGCCCTACCATAGATCAACTGTTTACGCACATTCATCTAAAGTTCAGTCGTTTTTTGAAGTAAGGATTGTAGGTTAGTACTGCTATGGTTGTCAGTTACTTGACAGTTCTTATTCAAATGACAGCATCCCGGTTGTTATATATTTCAATAGAACTGACTGAGAATGTGGCTAGGCAAAGAAACTTTAAACTTGTTTATTTCTGACAGAGATATTATAAGCTTATATCGTCATAGTTACGCTATCAATAAAGAGGGTCATAACTCCCTTGGGACATTATAGATGCAATAATACCCTCCAGTTCATTGAACTTGGTGATATCTCGTTTCTCATGTATAGTCACCATCGATTTTAGCATTGACCATTTAGTCCATAAAGAATTCGGACTATACGTTTCTGACTACAACGAATAAACACAATTACTACCAAATCTACCGAAAAACATAGAAAATTCCTTACCAGTTCTTGAAAATATTCCAGAAATACAGTTTCAGTGGCATCTTTTGGCATAACATTTTTCCGTGTCAGCCACTCCAGATATATTTTATATTATTTTTTGTATACGGGTTCACTTTTCGATGGGAATAATGATTCTCTTGCTTTTTCAGCATTTTTCAAAATATCCTCCATTATATTTGGGGTAGAAAACACGTTTTTAACGCAAACACAGCTTGATAATAAAGCTTTGTTTGTAAACAAGTAACATGGCAGCAACCTAGCAACAACAAAACTCCTATAATCAACGGTACCTGATTCAAATATAGCGGGAAGGTTATGAATTGGGGCATTTATTCCGTTTCAAAAATGAACAAAATTTGATTGAAATCGGTCAGGAATAAAATTATCTATGTACCACGGGAAATTATGAGCCTTAATAACCTCAGGCAATTGCTGTCCCTCGGGCCAGAGGCCCTCGGGACGCAAACTTTTCCATCGGTAATTAAGGCCCTTATAATTCCCTTGATACATAAATAACTGTTATAATTAACCAGAACAATTCTCAGTCAGTTCTATTGAAATATATAAGAACCGGGATGCTGCCATTTGAATAAGAACTGTCAAGTAACTGCCAACCATAGCAGTAGTAACCTATAATCCTTACTTCAAAAAACGACTAACTTTAGATGAATGTGCGTAAATAGTTGATCTCTGGTAGGGCATCGAATCGCATTGTGTTCATCAATGATCTACTATCCTTTCAGAGGTTTATATTTACAAAAATATAAAAATCTAATAGGACCGAAGTGGTGTAATTGGTAAACACCCTGGACTAGAAATCCAGAAATGTGGGTTCGAATCCCGCCTATGGTTCAGTCTTTTACGTTCATTCATCTTCATAATCCTATGTTAAATTATCTAAGTTATCTTCATAATTCAGAAAATTTAATTCTATATCTCTTAAGTTATATATATACAGGGTGTCCTCGAACTGCGTGGCTAAAATAAAACCGAAGATTCTTTGATTCGAAAAAAATTTGATGAGCCTTTTTACTTTTAGATATCGGTTTGCTCACTGGTGAGTAGCGCCACCACATATCCGAGCGTAGAGGGGACAACCTCGATAAAAAGTCGGGGTTAAATCGGCTCGGTAACCTCACTCAATACCGATGCCGTCCCGATGCTGGGCTAACAACCCAGCAGAGGGTACATCTTTTGTTACGAGCAGCAGAAGATTGGCCTCCCACATCAGCTCCTCGTCGGATGAGGAGCAGGGACAGGTGGGTGGGGCCCAAGAGGACGGTCCCGACGTTGACGACCACCGCAATGTACATGGACGCTCTGAGTGGACTAATGAACTTCGGGATGACTTAATGGACTGCTTCGAGCGCAGCGAGCCTGCCCGTAGGGGATACATGTCACGGCTGCATGCACTTTGGTGCATCATGCATCCTCTATGCTGTGACTTTTCCGCACAAACCTTGCGGAATCAAGTATTCTACCTGCGGAGAACCGGCTATATAAGAACGAATCTCCGGCAGGCTGCAGCACCAGAACCGGATCTAGCCGCACCAGCACCACATGTGGTGCGCCGCAACAGATCTGGTAGAGCAAGCCTGCTCCAGAACACCGAAGTTGATCTTAGAACTAGGAGAACCCTAATCAACATCAGGGTCTCCGTACGACCACACGAGCTGGTGGAATTGGACACGTTGATTAACGACGAGCTTCCGGAATTCGCCGACCTCTGGGAAATCAACAAGGCCGTGTATGGTGCCGCAAAGCGACTCGTTCCGGAAGTGCGGAGTGAGAGACCGCACGACCGGATCGAGAAAACCGAACGGCGCCTACACAAAGTCGAGGCCAAAATTCAGTCGACGAGGCAGCAAGCGTCTCGGATCCAGTGTGTGATGGATTTTATTTCTAGCGGCAGGGCTTTCACGCCAAAAATTAGGCGTATAGCCGCTCAACTGCGCCGCCACCATCACACTAAAACGTACAGTGTTGCAGACCATCAAGCAACATTGTGCGGATAGGATTCGAGTCCTGGGCGAAATCGTCTGGCCAGACGGGTTAGACGCATCAGGGAGAATTCCTTGTTTCGCGATAGCCCGTCTCGGCTTTTTGAATCTCCACCGCCCACAATTGCTGCTCCACCGACTGTGGAGGAGGTTGAGCAGTTCTGGAAAGGAGAGTATGAGTCACCGCGTCCAATTCACCTAGACACTCCAGCCCTAGCACACTTCCAAATGTTTTGCGCTGAACGTCAACTTCCGCAAACAGAAGTGTGCGAGGCAGTCAGCGAGGATGAGGTCCGACAAGCTCTTGTCGGTACCAAAAACTATGCTGCTCCCGGCCCTGACGGCATTAACATATGGTGGTGGAAGAAATTTCCTTCCACTCACCGCCGTCTGGCCAGAGTCTTTGACTCATGGGTCAAAGAGGAGCGGCATGTTCCAAGCTGGGCTGTCGAGGGGTACACTGTGCTACTTCCAAAGAGTGGAGACTTGTCTGATCCCAAGAACTACCGGCCGATCACTTGTCTCAACACCTGCTACAAGTTATTTACACGTATCGTGTATGCTAGGTTGTTGAAATCGATCGGTCCGGTAGTTAATAACATCAGCGAGCAGCGTGGGGCAAAGAAAGGCATGGAGGGTTGCCGGGAGAACCTGGTGACAGATAGATCTATCACTCAGGACTCCATACTCTACAAGCGCAACCTTTCCATGGCCTGGATTGACTACCGCAAGGCATTTGATTCAACATCACATGAGCTATTATTATACTTGCTCCAATGCCTTGCGGTACCAACCCCACTAGTGAGATGCATAGAACATGTGTTGCCACTCTGGAAGACCCGTTTTGCCATCACATCAGGCACACGACGAGTCTTGACAGAGTTGGTAACATTCAAGAGGGGAGTTTTCCAAGGAGATTCCTTGAGTCCCCTCTTGTTCAATATCTCACTGCTGCGCCGCTCATCATACGAAAAGGTTGAGGTCGCTTGTGGGCGGAGCCTAATCTCAACTGCACCGGCTTGGTCAGTTGTGGTAGAGCGCGTGGATTGAAGAATGTAAGAGTGGAAAATCTCGTATTCGAAGATCACGATGTAATAGAGGAAGTATTTCGTATTCGTAGCGTAGGTGGTTGTTGTTACCTGAGGAATAGAAATAACCTGTAATGAAGAAACAGAGGGCAAGCTTACCAAATGAAGTGATGAATTATGGAGGCTGCTGCGATGTTGTTGCACTTCCTACACTTACTTAGCTACACTCACTAGGATAGGAAGTGGGTAGGATATAAAATAAAACGAGCAGTTGAAGTGTTGAAAGCAATGCCAGTCTAGCAACGCGCGTGGGTCTCGAGAGCAGGAGCCTCAACGTGAGCCGGAGTTTCCGTTGACGCACCTCGGTGCTAGTCTCGTATGAGAGGACGTAGCGACGCGTAGGGGACGGAGAACGTGCCGGGACGAAGTGTCCTACTTCTGCGATGCGAGGCAGAGTAACCTGGAGTCGGTTATCCGCTCGTTGTAGCGCCACGGGCCGTAGAAATGGAATGCGTGTTTGAAGGGCGTTGGCCAAGTCTGAGAAGACTGTAAAAGCTCAACGCGCGATGTGGTTACGAGTGTAGATGTGTGCTGCAGTGTCGCTAGCGCTGGTCGGAGTCCGGCCGCTGGTCCTATGAAGTCGTTGTGCTTGCGCTAGGTCGGCGCGGTCCGCTAGTCAGGCGAAGTGACGTCTGCGTGGGTGTAGAATGATGTGTAAAGATGTCTGGTGTCCTAGCGCTGGATCGGGAGCTGTCCACGGGTTCCGGCGAAGAAGACTAGCAAAGATGTAGAAGATCTAGGCTAGCCGGAGGTCCAGAAAGGTCTCCTCAAGAGCAGCGATGTCTGCGTGATTTTATAGGTTTCTGATAAATTGAAGAGAGAAAGGCGAGTTCTGATTGGCTGTAATAGTTTTGTATTCGGTAAGATGTGATGAACGAGAATATGCTAGAAGCGGGGAAAAGCAACGAAGTCTATGAGTTGAATTAGCGATGCACGCCAAAGCTAATTCGACGGACGGATATCACCCTCTTGTTCAATATCTCACTGCTGCCGCTCTCCATTGCTTTAAGACGGACTCGTGGATATTACTCTGGACCACCGAATGACCGGAGGCATCAGATCACCCATTTATTTTACGTGGATGATTTGAAACTGTATGCCTCTGGGGAGAAGAACTTCCATCAATCTCTCAATGTGGTTCAGGAATATACACGAGCCGTAGGCATGGAGTTGGCATTGGACAAATGCGCAGTGTTTCATTTGAGGAGAGAACGATCTCCGGAAGTGTACGAGAATATGCAGCTTGCCGACGGAAGCATCTTTAAACACCTCGATGCTGGGGAGAGACCTATCGATACCTGGGAATTGAACAGCGTCCTAATTATGACGCTTCCCAGGTAAAGGTGGCTCTCCGCGGCAAATACAGAAACCTTGTTCGAAAGATTTGGTCTTCCGAACTTTCGAGTGGGAACAAGGTGTCTGCAACAAATATGCTTGCCGTTCCAGTCTTGCTCCACTCTTTTGGAGTGGTGAAATGGACGGTCGATGAGCTGCATAAACTCGATAAAGACACCCAGAAAATGATGCATATCCATCACAGTTTGTATTCTAGATCGTCCGTTTCCCGCATTTATCTCCCACGTCATCGGGGAGGTAGGGGACTCCTCAGTCTGGAGGGTCAGCATCGAAGTGTGGTTCTGAGTATAGCTTGTAAAGTTCTTAGGAGCTCGGACCCCCTCCTGTGCCTTGTTAAAAGTCACGAATTGGCCGGAGTGGGGGCATTTATCGTTAAGGCAGCACAAAAAGCTGCGGAAGAACTTGGTCTCGAATTTCAGATCAGTCGAGAAGGCCGACTAGAGGGCAACCTCGAGCTCGTACCTTCTCGCCTGAAAGCCCAGATAAATGCCGCGGAGCAAGATCTTACGCTCAGGCGGCATGTTGACAAGCCGATACACGGTGTTTTCTATCGAAACATCGAAACGCTCGGCTTGTCAACTAGGCTGACCTTCGGCTACCTAAGGTCAGCCGGGCTTACATCCGAGACTGAGAGATTCACCGCAGCTTGTCAAGATGGCGTAATTAACACCTTGGTCTATCGCCGCAATGTGATGGGTGTGCAGGTCCCTGATGTTAGCTGCAGGGCCTGTCGAAAGGCACCTGAGACGCTTTTCCACCTTCTGTCGGCATGTCCGTCAAAAGCGGCCTCGGCGTACACCCATCGCCATAATGCGGCCCTACGGGTGCTGTATTACCATCTAAGGCACTCGTACGGAATAGACCAAGAGCCGGTGCTGCCTTACATGCCAGGAGATATTGAGTCCGTTGTCGGAAACGAAAAATGCCAGATCTTCTGGAATTATCCGTTTCCGACCGTCAGGTCCATACGAGCAAATAGGCCTGACGTTGTCCTCCTCGATAAACTAATCAAGACTATGTATGTCATCGAATTCTCCGCTCCGGCAGAGAAGAACATAGTCTTGAAAGAGGAGGAAAAATGGACAAAATATCAAGATCTCCTGTTCGAACTCCGCACGCTATACCCAGGCCACAAGGTCGTATTAGTGGTTCTGATCATCGGTGTTTTGGGCGGAATTCGGCCTTCGCTGCGTTCAAACTTGAAGATCATTCCGGCATGTAGGAACTCGGCGCAGATCTTGATAGACCGGATGCAAAAGGCAGTCATTCTGGGTTCAATTAGAATACTTAGGGCACACGATTTAGGAACCTGAAGCTACTTACCGACCGGTGGGGAGAAGTAGCTTCGGTTAACCGCCTTTTAGGTTTTTTTGGCGCGACTGCTGCGATGTCGTCGGAGCTCGCAGCAGCCCCGACCAGGTTTAAATGTAAAAAAAAAGTGTATATATATATATATATATATATATATATATATATATATATATATATATATATATAACAATTTAACATAGGATTATAAAGATGAATAAATGTAAACTTTGAACCTTTTAAAAGGTCGTGATAGCCCCAAACCGGGTCGAAAACTGTTTTGAATTGGTCAATTTGAGTAAAATCGAATGACGTTCACGTGAGGAGCGCATAGCTGGCGAGTTGGAAAAGTGCAAATCTTCGGAACATAGAACGTCTTTACGAGGACTTTCCGCAAGCCGTTTTCGCTTCATGTCGTTAGATTATGAACGGGGCCAACTAAATAGCATAGCCCCAAAATGTCGATTAAATAGGAAAATTTAATTCAAATAGAAACGGGTACTCTCAAGTGTCAGCTACACAACTCTAACGTGCCACGTACCAAAGGGAATTTTCTAGCTACCGAAATATACCCGAAGCGGACGAGCCCAGACGAGCCACCCCGTATATTTCTTATCCCATAGTGAGTGGAAAAATCTCCCGAAACATGTCGAATGATTTAGTTTGGGGGACATCTTTTGACGTATATTTGAGGCTTGAACGAGCAACCCCCTAATAGGGGGCGCTTCAACCCCTCAAAATTGAATAGGGGAAAGGGGTTGAGTGATACGTCATTTGAATGGTCTTGGAAGCCTCTTTACAACGGTGTATGAAAAACGTAAATTTGATGAACCGTTTTCGCCAAAAATTAATTTTGTTGCTCGAATGCGCCACCTTGAATATTTTGGTTATTTGTACAATGTACAAGCTCATTTTTATTAAGCCTTTTTTACAAACTTAAACAATCTTCAAAAAATCACATTCGTAAAAAAATTGAATTGTGTTGTCATGCTTACAATGAAAAAAAAATAAATCTGCGTGTTTAAATCAAATGTTCAAATTGTCCTCCATTGACTTCCATACAATAAATAATACAATCTTGACTGAAAACCGTCTCTAACACGGTTCAGCATAATTGGAGTTATTTGACGACACTCATTTACAATTCGTTGGCGTAGTTCGTCCAAATTTTCAGGCTGAGTCACAAAAATCTTGGACCTTAGATGTCCCCACAAGAAGAAGTCCAGAGGGTTCAGGTCAGGAGATCGGGCAGGCCACTCCATAGGACCTCTTCTTCCAATCCAACGACCGGGGTATTGCAAATTGAGGTATTGGCGAACTGGTGCGGCGTAGTGAGGAGGAGCTCCGTCTTGTTGGAAATGCAATTATTGTTCAAGTAGTAGAGGATCGTTTTCTAATTGTTCAGTTATTAACGGATCAATCGCATTTTCCAACATTTCAAGATAAATTTCGCCATTTAAATTACCAGGAATAAACAGAGGTCCAATTAGGTGGTCTCCCAAAATTCCTACCCAAACGTTTAGCTTTTCCCGATGTTGAGTGTGAGCTTCTCGAAATACATGAGGATTTGTATCGCTCCAAATTCTACAGTTATGCCGGTCAACCTCTCCATTAAGTAAAAAAGGGCATTCGTCAGAAAAGCAAACGTTGTACAAGAAATTTGGGTTATTGTTGATACGCTCGACCATAATTTCGCAAAACTCTTGCCTCCGATCCCAATCATCATCATTTAATTCCTGAATTAATTTAATTTTGTACGGATGGAACTTGTGTTTATGTAAACCTTAGATTGGCTAATACCGGAAGCTGCAGAAAGTTGTCGTACAGATTGCGTGTTTGGCATAAGTTGGACATGTCCCAATACCGCCACAGCTGCTCCTTCATCATTAACAATTCCAATGGGTACCTTTTTTTTATCCATTACTGAACCCGTCTCCACAAATTTTGAAATCAATTCCATTACGTACTTATGGCGAACGCTACGTTCAGGATGGTTTTCGTTAAATATCCTTGCAGCCGCTCGGGCATAATTTTGATTTTGGTAATAAAGGCTAACCAGCTCAACACGTTCTTGCAATGTGTACACCATATTTTTTGAAATTTTAAACAAATCAGCAAAGTAGTAACTCAACAGATTGATTAAAATCATGAAATAATCGAAGAAACGTTAAAACCAGATAAACACCTTCTAAGAACAAAAAATGAAGGCAACATAATGTTTTGCTGTTTTTTTATTTATTAATTTGAGAGAATGTATTATTGTATGGAAGTCAATGGAGGACAATTTAAACACACAGATTTAATTTTTTTTATTGTAAGCATGACAACACAATTCAATTTTTTTACGAATGTGATTTTTTGAAGATTGTTTAAGTTTGTAAAAAAGGCTTAATAAAAATGAGCTTGTACATTGTACAAATAACCAAAATATTCAAGGTGGCGCATTCGAGCAACAAAATCAATTTTTGGCGAAAACGGTTTATCAAATTCACGTTTTTCCTACACCATTGTAAAGAGGCTTCCAAGACCTTTCAAATGACGTATCACTCAACCTGTCTCCCCTATTCAATTTTGAGGGGTTGAAGCGCCCCCTATTAGGGGGTTGCTCGTTCAAGCCTCAAATATACGTCAAAAGATGTCCCCCAAACAAAATCATTCGACGTGTTTCGGGAGATTTTTCCACTCACTATGGGATAAGAAATATACGGGGTGGCTCGTCTGAGATGGAACATCTTGTATATATAGGCACTTTATTCTTGCGATTTTTCGAATATTTAGATACAAAAAATACTTTTCTTACCATTTATATTGTTCATATATGAATTACTATTTTTTATATCAATACCAACCTGACTTTTCATTTCCTTCAAAATCATTACGTATTCATTTTCTAGTGGAATATTCCCTGACAAACTCAAAATTACTTGTATAATGCAAATTTTCAAGAAAGGCTAGGAAAATAATGTCAAAAATTACAAACCAACTTGAAAGGATGAAAACTTGTGAAATGAAGCTAATACAGTAAAATCTATGTATCAAAATGAACAATGCAGCTAATTAGAACGTATTATCTGTTAACCTCATGATACACACATGGTAATACAACTTTTAATCACTCCACTAGAAGTTTTGATTGTAAACACTTTCTGTTTCTGGATAGATTTGTATGATGCACTAAAGAACCCTCAGTAGTACTTGGAACAGATTGGACCTTTCATTTTGTTGTAGCTGGCTCCCTACTCCATCTCTTCCAATAGTGTTCCTTAAGCTGCTCCACTCGTGGCCATCTTGAGAGGGTGTTCTCTTTTAGACTGATGATTATTGGTCCAGTGGTGCAGTCATGGAACCTCCGATGAGAAAATGCTCTAGAAGTGTTTATATCAGCAGTTAAGGGTGAAATAGGACGGAAATTCAGACAGAATTCGATGGAAATCAATAGTGTTCACCTCTTCGAATGTTAATAGACTACTACCTAAAATTCGGTGCAAATGAGTCAATTCCCGAGAACGTACTCTTCCAAAGTAGGCAACAAAGACGCGTCTAGGATACCTAAATATTTGTCTCAGTTAACAATGCCATTGATGAAGTGTAATTTTCCAACTCGTCCACCCAGACCAATCGAAGAGGAAAATTTAACTAACTAAGACAAATAGGATGATAAATATAAGTTTCATCACCGGACTTAAATAAATAATTTGTGACTTATCAATTAGCGTATGTCATTTAAAAATTTTTTGAAATGGTTGGAGTTTGTTGAAGTTAAATCTCCTAACTACTAATACAATTATAAGCGCCAGGAGTTTGAATTGAATTAATTCATATATGACCGGTGATATAATCAAATTGAGACCACTTTGAACAGAGCCCATCTTTCCCTACCCACAGATATTTAGATGATCTTTTGCAAAGATAAAATTTTTAATTTGCTGTCTATACAAAACCACGTTGAATCCAAGTTTTATTCGGCTTTAAATAACTATCAGCTTACGACTAAGAACTATTTAGGACTATATTAAACATACTTGTTAGTATCAGCTAATGAACTTAAATATCCATACTCAAGGAAGACGCCTTGGTTCTATAATAATAATCCATACTCTAGTTCGGTGACGGTTGACCTACGTGCCGGCATTGAAACCCATATCATGCATTCACGGTCGTCACCTTGAGGACTCATCTTTGGTTATGCTATAATAAGTATAGGTAACGAATGTGTTTTATGTTTATATTCAATAAATATTATTATGACATAAGAAAGTAGAATATTGTGAGTTATCTAATTTAGGATGAATCTCTAATTGGGATATTACAAGACTTTCAAAACCACTATTCGTGTTATCCCAAGATTTTTATTGATTTGAGTAACGTGACTATTGGCGATCGTATTGCTAATATTAATTATCTCTTTTAAATTTTAGGAGTCGTTACTTTGATAAAAGATTTTGAAGTATGTCGAAAGAATACTGTAATAACGCCAGAACAAGCAAGAATATTGAAATTGTTGGACAACCGGATAACCACATTCAAATTAGTTTTAAAAGCTAAATGGACGAAAGGAGGAGGTTTTAAAAAAATTGAAAATAATTCAGATTCAGAGGATGAGGAGAATGAAGAAGCAGAAGAACATGCTATGGAGGAAGACCAAGACAAATGATTGTCATGTAAAATATTGTTTTATTGAAATTTATCTCTAGAATGTTATCTCGTCGTTTAAACAGGAAACCTCAAATATGCTGCAAAGAATGTGTTATATTACAAACATCAATTTGCATTTTGAATAAATCCTTGCAGATTCAAGCTATTGGCTATCTTTTGATATTCTTGTTGCCCATGGATATTTTTGTTCTATATTTGTAGGTATATGCCCAGATTGGCAGTTTTCAGAACCGGTTGAAGGTGGTTTGTAATAGAAACTGTAAACAATGGTGAGGGTAGCTAAAGATGATTACGGCATTTTAAAATCTCGTGTTCTAAGAGTTTTTGCTTATCACATATTAGTAGTTTCACTAAGGCACTATATATAAGAATACTCATCCGCCATTCGGTTACTAAACCTCATCTGTTCCCTATATGACCTTATATTTACGTCGTTTTTAGAATTTGTGGTGAAAATGAAAACGATGAAACAAATCGTGCTGCAAATCATTATGTAGTCAAATTGTTACATGTGTGTCAAGAAAATATGTGAAATTCATTCGCCATTAGCGATATATAATAAAAAAATTCAGTCGTGGAAGCCATTACTTTTTGATAATTTATCGTATTGATATAATAAAATAAAACACATATATTATAGAAATAAATCGTGACTAGTTTCGGCACTAACGTGCATCTTCAAACGATACTAATGTATGCAAATATGAATAATCGGCTATTTATGGTACAATTTAAGAAACAGGTAACAAGTGGGGGTTCCGGTTGGGAAAATACATTGTTAGAATAGTATAATTGAAATTGGATAATGAGGTAGAGTTAATATTGTGATGAGGAAATTTTAACGCGGAAGTATACTAGGAAGGCACAAGAGGATTATGGGAAAATTTACGTTATCAAGACAAACAGAATGCTGTAGTACACATCTAATTGATCGTTTAAAATTTTATTGTCATTATTATCAATACCTTTGAAAATTTCTATTGATTCTAGTGTGTTTAATTTGAAACCTCAACTTTGGTTATGTAAAATTTTAACTTCATCTAAATTTGAAAAATTGTCCCCTGTTTCTAAAATATGGTTAGAGAAAAATGAATCTGTTTTATTGAGACTGAAAGATGAGAAATGTTCCTTATATCTAATTTCTATATTACGACTAGACAGAAGGATTCGCCGCCAAATTATTTTTAGTAAATTAGTTTCTTCTGGTTGTACCAGTACTTGGCGGTACATTTTTTCTATGTCCGCCGATATAACATTTTCGTGAATCGCATCACTGTTGATAGTAGGTCATCTTGAATAGTGGGCTCTATCATTTGTAAATTATTCAACGACCGGTAGTGCTATTTGCCGAGTCGTCAAATACTACCCGAAGTTTTGTCAACCAATTATCTTGTTTTATTACGCCATGATGCGGTCAGAAATGTTCTACGTCATCGGACTTGTCAATTTCGTTGGGCATGTGTCCCAAATTTTCATACTCATAAATTTTGTTCATGAAATCAGGGATTCGTTTTGAACTTTCGCTCTAATGAATAGAAACGGTTGATAGCCCTTGAATCACCTAATCGTGATGTCGGCTCTTTTATGGATATTGTTACAATATAACCTTCACTGATATGCCGTATTGTGTCATTGAATATTCTTTCGCATTCTATTTCCTCGCGTGAGAGTACTTTGTCCTGTGGAGTTTCTTCGATCTCCCAAAGCTTCGACAATTGTTTTTGTATTTCCATGTTGGAATTAAAATGACAAAACGTCATTTCTTTGGATTTGTACGAAACTGGCCCTGATATCAACCAACCTAATATTGTTTTTTGTAAAACCAGGCGATTATTTCCTAATTTTATCTGACCTACACAGAAAATATTTGCGCCAAATAGCATATGTATTTTTCTTGAATTGCAGAATTCTGGATCAGCTAGTTTTATGTTCTGCGGTATATTTATGTACGTCGGGTCAAAGGACAAGATATGTTTGTATTAAATGAATTAGAGCACGAGTTTTATTTCAATTTAATATTGTAATTTGATGCCACTTGATTTATGCCAAAAACTGCTAGATTGATTCTTGTTTTGTTTAAGTTTAATAAAAAAAGTTCGGATGTAATAAAGTTCGACTGTGAGCCGGAGTCTAATAAAGCTCTACATTTGTGAAGTTTTCCATGTTTGTCAACAACATACAAACATTAGAGAGTAGTAGGTATTTGTTGCAATTGTTCAATATTGCTTTGGCGACTTGAAGTGGTTACATTCTTTTCATTGCCTTGTTGCGTATTAATGAACTCTTGTGGTTTTTCATACTCCGATATGCAAAAGAGTACTATGCTTTTTGTGGCATTTTTTGCAAGCTTGATATTTGAATTCGATACTAAAACTATTTTTCTTTAAACAATTTAAGCATAGCCTAATTTTTTTTGTTTCTGCTATTCTATCTCACGTACTTAACTTTAAAGAATTTTTAACATGTGTATATCATGTGATTATTATTATTGCACATTGCACAAACTCTCCCAGTTGACAGTACTATGTACTTTATTTTCCTTTGAATCCTTGTTGTTTGTTTTATTATTGAGTGATTTTTAGTCATTTTGATAAATATTTAATTATTCTAAAATCCCACATCTATTTTCAAGAATGTTTTCATGTCTTCCATGGTAGGAAAATCGCCGCAAATTTTGTATGATTCCCGCATAGTGATCTAATTTCATTGTTAACAGATAATGATCATATTAACCCAGTTGTCTGTTGGCCGATTCAAAGAATCTAAATAACGCAAGTGTTGCTGTATCCAGCTAGTGCCTTAATTTTTCATAATTTTCCTTTCTACTAGCAGGCAAGTTAAATAATGATTCAATGTGACCATGTAAATTAGTCTCTTATTGTCATATCGGTCCTGCAATAAATTCAGGCCAATAGGGTAGTTCAAGGCTGACACCTCCAATGAGCTAATAACCTGCGCTCCGCCATTTTTCAACGATGAACGTAAATAATAGAATTTTTTTATGTCTAGCGTATTAACGACTGAAACATCATGAAATTCAGCCCATGACTCATATGAACCAGAAAATGTTGGGATTTGAATGATAGGTAATTAGACATTTTTTGTATTTGACTGTAACAATCGACCACTGTCAGAACTAGCCACCGAGGGTGTTCCTTCGCGGGGCGTTGTATGCAACTTACAATACCCTTATGATACCAGTTCCTTTGCCGCAGCTGTCAGTTTAAAATTTGAATTTTCAATTGTTCTCGTTCATAACTCTGAGTATTATTTAAATCATCTGACGCATATTCAATGTCTAACTGAACTTCGTTAAATTCATTGAGTGAAGCGTCTATAACAGATAAACGGGATTCTATCTCTTTCAGCGTAGTTTCATTCAATGCATCCGATTCTATGTTGATCTTGTTTAAATAGTTGTTGATCCTTGCCAACATAGATTTCGAACTAGGGCGCTTTTTTATTAGGTTTATGTGCTTTACGTCGCTTTTAATGCAGTGGATCTGTAGAATAATCGCTATGCCTTGCCTTGTAAATGATGCTCTCCGCTGCGTCAGCGCGACTGATGTACAGGGCTGCTGGATACTGCCTTCTGCATCAGACTATCTTTTGATAGGGACGCTCGCTGCTATGCAAGATTCGATTACCACCACTCGTTTTTCGTTACTTTGTAATTTATCGATGATTATAGTACGAAGGACCATGTTTAATAATGTAACTTTGTTAATGAAGCCATTATTATTGTGATAAAACTTTTATTTTTCAACCGGAACAGTATAACTTATCACCGAACAACAATACATACATTCAATTTCTCTTCTCCCCTCTATCCCGAGCGTCTTCTCAAGAAGCTGTCGGGTACGGATAGTAACGAACTATCTCGAGCTATAATAAATAAGGCGCAATATATGAATATGGAAATATAATTTAAACTATTCATAAATTAATATAAAGTCAAATTTCTCAGTAACTGCTTTATGGGAGTGAACTTTCTGATATTACTAGGACAAGTTAAACGACGATATCACTATTCCGAGTTTCATAATTCTTATTCCAGCATAACTATAACCACTAAACAAATAACTAACTATTCTCTTCAAGATTTCAATAATGTAATTTATCAAATTGTTTTTATCTTCTCAACAAATTTCTTGTAATTGATTTATTTTTCCAAGACTTCAATTCCTTTTTATAATTTTGAATATACATTCTGGGTAGAATGGTAGATAACATAACCAGTTGTGGAATTATTTTGATTGTTACTCCTGATTTTAGTTATTTAACCCTCGAACTTGAGGTCAAAATACTGCTCGCATTGTCTATTCCTTCTTTTTCCTTGTGCCATGTTGCAGAAGGAATTCCTGGCAGAGTACTTAGATTCAGCTCCGTGAGACTCATCCAAGTTTCAAGGACGATATGTTTTAGTTGGAATAACCAAATTTTCACGACCAGCTGTTTGTGATATAATTCCAAAATTATTGTTTTCAACTTCAGATCAACTTCCTTAACTTGAATTTTTGTTTCAAAATTTATTTTTCATTCATCAAAATTAAACCTGTAATTTCAATTCAATTAATTCAAATTATTAGAACATTAACTTGTTTCACAATAAAAAAAAATTTCGTATTATCCTTTGTTTATTTACTACATTCACCAGTCAATAAGTGCTTAAAATCAAAATTCATTTAATTGCTAATTAGTCAGATAGAATTTTTAATGTTAATTTTAAATTAAGTTTATTTGTAAATCAAAATAATTAATTACCCTGAGCTAGTTGGGGTCATTATAGACACAAAAGGTTCCTTCTAAACATTATAGTGGCGCCCAAGTTAACGAGGTGTAGTAGAACATTGTTGATGGTTAAAAAGGGAAAATACCTAGAGATCAGGTAAAAAAATTGGTTATCTCTATAATTTATCTTATCTCATATTTTTTTATTGTACTTGAGTTACACTGATATTTTCTTTGTACTATTTTATCAATGATGAAACCTAACTTTTTGAAAACTAAAGAGTTAACCTACGAACTATGTATTTGCGGTCAATCTATTGATGGTGATACGAATACAAACACGTAAGCTTTTGAGAGGTTGTTTATATCGGAAACAACACGTCCGAAGATTGACTTCAGGTATTATCGGAATCTCTAAAACATATTAAAGAGGTATCTTGAATAGTAGACTTCCGCGGATAGCTAATCTTGAAAAATCTTTGCTTCCGGATGGATTCCGCTTCACAATAGCTCGACTTGATGCCGACGTTTCGCCAACCATTACAGGTGGCATCTTCAGGGCAGGCTTGAACTGAAACTGACTCACGACGCGGAATCCATCCGGAAGCCAAGATTTTTTATTAAAGAGGTAGTTGATAGGTATCAAGGTGAACCGTGTGACAATCTTCCAACATTGACCGTCTTAACCCAGGAACTACATGCAATAGAACACTCAAAGGTAAACTTGCAATTTATGTTCTTTCTCTCGAAGGAGAATTTGCAGCTAAACTTCGTCCTACTGGCGAGGTTCCACATGCTTTGACTCCGATTCCAAGTAATTTTGGTATACTTCCCAGTACCTGTATATAAATGAGATTTAATTTTTGATGGATCAGGATCAATTTATTTTACATAACATTACTACCTTAAATTAATTGAGAGTAAATTGTAGACAAATCAAAGATTTCGAATTCCGTTTATCAGAAACTACAATGTACAAGAAAGCACATCAAAAGCTAGATTCAAACCTACAGTTAGTGCTTTACAAACTTTTTCTTCCGTTGTTTGTTGGAATTGTGATTGACAAGGTCACAAACATACATCTTGCTCGGCACCTACAAGAATTTTCTGTTTTGATTGTGGAACCCCTAACATCGTGAAAACATCTTGTAAAAAGTGCAGGTCAAAAAACGTACAAACGGAGCCTACAGGCCTGAATCTGGCTTCCAAGTCAAAACAAAAACCCGGTACTTCCGTAAACCGAAACATCAGAAGGTAAGGGGCACCTTCGACATAGTCGAATAGGAAAAGCGGCTTGTAACTATTAAAGAGTTATTCACACCGAAACCAATTTCACCACGTTTACCGAATGTTCCTAACGACAATAGACCTTCTTTATTTGATTGTTCCTTTCCTGCACTTTTGAACACAGGGTCCAACATTAATGTTCTAGGTGCATATGGATGTTTTGTTATCGATAAAAATATCCTTTAATTCTAGGAATTGATTTTTGTAAACATCACAATATCAAGGTCGACTTTGGTAGTTCTATATCTAATAAGGTCACTGCAGTTTTGATTCTTTGAATACCTTAGAAAAGAAACAACTTCAATCTAAAATTAAATTTTTTGAACACCTATCTTTTTCGGAATTAGGTCGTACCTCCGTGATACAACGTACTATCACTGTGACTGATTCAAAACCGATTAGAATGAGATAATATTCTTTTTCTCATTTCTTACGAAATCATTGAATTCATAAATAGATGGAATATTGAGGCTTGGCGTAAATCAACATTCTACTTCGCCATATCGAAGCCGTGTTAGGTACCAAAACCGCGACGAGAGCGCCGCGTGAGGATTGGAAGCGTACTAAATGTTGGTTTGAAGGGAATTTCGAAGTTGCACAGCACATAAATGCAAATTTTGTTTTCTAACCATTTAAGTAGGAAATGAAAGTCGATAGTTTTTACCAATAGTTTTTATTCAACAACAGAGTTAGAACAGAAATGTATAAAATATATATATATAAATACAATTAAACATCAAAAACAATAGAAATGACTATATATAATATAATAATATAATCAAATATCGAGACTAATGGTAATGGGTTAAAACAAAAATACATAAAATATACATGTAAATACAATTAAATATCGAGACTAATTACAATGGATTAAAACAAAAATATATAAAATATACATATAAATACAATTAAATATCGAGACTAATTACAATCGGTTGTTCTGCAATTTGAAGATTCAGATATACACTTATTTTATACAGGGTGTCCTCGAACTGCGTGGCTAAAATAAAACCGAAGATTCTTTGATTCGAAAAAAATTTGATGAGCCTTTTTACTTTTGCCTCAAGTGTCTTGTTTACCCGGTAGAGGGCTTCAAAGTTTCAAAAATAATTTTGTTTTTTCGTTATAACTTGAGAACGTGATGGAGGACTTTTACAATATTTGGCAGGTGAGTTACTGTCAATAATAGCCGTTTTTGAGAGCGGAGCATAGAGCCTTAGAGACCATAGAAATGGCTCAAACTTGAGGATGTAACGGGAAAAGTGTCCAGAACTTTATTGTGGTCGATGTAATTCACTCTATATTTTTTATGTAGATAGCTTATCTAATTTGAAAACTTTTCTTACTCTTAGAAAATTTTGATAAAATCAACGGATTAGCTTGAAAAAAATAATTTTCGAGTCTCTGCAATTTTGCTTTTACTAATTTTACTTGATTAAAATACCTTAGTTGCCTTTGCTTTTCTAATGTCATTTTGGCATTTGGAGAATTTATTCTCAAAATTGTCAGTTTTTACTTTGCTTTCCGTAAAAATTTTATAAAATTATGGCTCAAAATTTCACTAACACTGAAATGGTTAATATCTCGATAAAACACGAATAATAAAAACAATAGAAATGGGGAAACGATGTGATTATTTAGGAAAAACAAATGCTAAATTAAAAGAAACAACAAAACTTTTTGGGAAATCGCTAAGGCATCAATTGTTCGAAATGTTGCCCATTTTCCTGAATACACAAATTAATTCGTTTTAAGAAATTGGATTGAACTCTGGCTAGTACTTCAGGATCATTCTTCAATAAATCCGCTTCATGATTAATTCGTTGCAACAATTCCTCTCGTGTGTTTACTGTAGCTGCATAAACTTTCGACTTCAAAGCGCCCCATAGAAAGGAGTCGCAGGGCGTCAAATCAGGGGAGCGGGCCGGCCAGTTCACTGGTGCATCGTGTCCTCTACCTATCCAGCGATCTGGATATTCCCCATTCAAATGTCGCCTCACAGCTAATGTGAAATGAGGAGGTGCACCATCATGGATAAACCAGGCCACGACGAATGTGTAAGGGCAAGTCTTCCAACAGTTCAAGTAGCCTTTGTTCCAAAAAGTTCAAGTAGTTCTCCCCGTTCAATCGATCGGGTATAACGGTAGGGCCAATAATAAAGTTATCCACAATTCCAACCCAAACATTGATTTTAGTTTGATTCTGAAAATATGTAACTTCCGTGAAAGTATCTCGTGAAAGTATCTTCGTCCGTGAACAGAATTCTTCTACAAAAATTGGGGTTTGCGTTTTGTCTTTGGACAATAAGCCGACAGAAATCTAGCCGATGACCTGGATCCATGGGCAATAAGTCTTGAACTGTTTTAATATGATAGGGATACAACAGTTCTTCTTTCAGTACATTATGAACTAATGATTTTGAGGCTCCAATACGAAGTCCCAAAGGTCGTGTGCTTATCCTAGGTTCAGTTTCAACCGCTTCCAGTATCTCTTCTTCGAGCTCTAACGTCCTTCTTGTCCGTCTGCGTCCAGTTTCTCTGCGATTTGCTTCAAATCTGCCAGTTTCGCGAAGTCGCCTCTCGATATTAGCAAAGGTTTGTCGATTTGGAATTCTGCGATGCGGATATCTTTCCCTATAAACTTGTACACTTCTCTGGCCATTGCAACGACAAAGTCCATAAATCAATAACATATCAACCATTTCAGTGTTGGTGAAATTTTGAGCCATAATTTTATAAAATATTTACGGAACGCAAAGTAAAAACTGACAGTTTTGAGAATAAATTCTCCAAATGCCAAAATGACATTAGAAAAGCAAAGACAACTAAGGTATTTTAATCAAGTAAAATTTGTAAGCCAACATTGCAGAGACTCGAAAATTAATTTTTTCAAGCTAATCTGTTGATTTTATCAAAATTTTCTAAGAGTAAGAAAAGTTTTCAAATTAGATAAGCTATCTACATAAAAAATATCGAGTGAATTACATTGACCACAAAAAAGTTCTGGACACTTTTCCCGTTACATCCTCAAGTTTGAGCCATTTCTATGGTCTCTAAGGCTCTGTGCTCCACTCTCAAAAATGGCCATTATTGACAGTAACTCACCTGCTAAATATTGTAAAAGTTCTTCATCACGTTCTCAAGTTATACCGAAAAAACAAAATTATTTTTGCAATTTTGAAGCCCTCTATCGGGTAAACAAGACACTTGAGGCAAAAGTAAAAAGGCTCATCAACTTTTTTTCGAATCAAAGAATCTTCGGTTTTATTTTGGCCACGCAGTTCGAGGACACCCTGTATAATATGACACAAATTAAACTTACCAATAATTGCCATAAGGTTAATAGTCGGTGCAACAGTTCTACTCAAAACTTGAGCACATATTGATACCTTCATTTTCTTCATTTTATTAGGAGTTACATGAAACTCAGTCAATTTTGGCCTTGCTCTCAAGTATCTACTAACATTATTCAGTTGCCATGCCTTTTGTAAATCTTCCCATTTTGCATTTTTTGGAGTTCCGCTTAGCGTGTATTAAACGGTTTTTGTTAGGAGGTTGTTTCTCACACCTTTCAGTACCTGAATGTTGGTGGATCATACAATGGAATAATTTTTTGTCCATCGACTTCAAAAATGAAGTCATATAATTCTTTCCATTTGTACCTTGATCGCAAATTGTGGCCACCACATTGAAACCAATTTCCTTGCAAGATCGTACAATGTTTTGAATTGAACATTTAATGGTTTCAGCTTTTGCTGCTCCTTTAATAAATTGATACATGATTGGTTGTTTCCATTTTCCCTCAATACCTTGGAACATAAAAAACCTGAAAGAGTGTCAATGAGAGAAATTCAATTATTTTCATTCACCTATAGTTTACCTGTACATGATTAGCTATGTATATAATATTGTAGAAATAGCGTGTATGATAGCAAGCAACAAGTCGTATGGAAACAAAATCCACAAATGAATTAAACATGGCTACTATTGAAGAACAATAACAATCGCATGCGCATTATAATTTCTATTAATTTCGGACACTTGACTCGCCCTCCCGTGTTTTGGAAACGAAATACTTTCGCCGACCATGACAGTGTTGGTCCCTTCCATAAGACATTTCATTCTACGGTAGTAGAGTTATCTATGGAACGACCCCTCAAAAAAGAAAACTAGCATACGTCCCCAGTGACACTGTTCGGCTGTTACCAGAAAAGGTGGAGGGACAGACAATATTGGTGGTGGAAGACCAAACCCTTCTCTTAAATTTTTATGATTTGTAGTTGATATTGAGGGATTGCGCCCTAGTGGTGATCTTGTTGAAGCGGTCACTAATCATTATTCACCAACTACTACCACCCAGGTGAGGCGACTATTGGGGTTAATTTCATTTTACCGTAGATTTATTAAAGATTGTTCGACCCTTACAGCTCCTATTTTACAAATCTCGTAAAATGTTATAAAATACATCAACCTATAAAATGGACTTCAGAATTAAAGCAGCAATTACTAATCAAACACTATTTGATATTACAAGGCCGTACCGCAAGCAAAACGATGGAACTCAATGTCCTGGCTCAAATAGCAAAATCACTATTTACATACTACTTCAATGGTAACTGGTGGAACACTTACTTTTTGATTTTGACGGTATAAATGGTTGTTTTCTCTCACTGACTCTAGCTCTCTAACTGACTATAACGAATCCAACGCTTGCGAGGCGTTCTTTTATATCGTTCGAGGTGCTGGCCAAGTCACCTACAGCAGCTCCAGCCGAGCCCTGCTTTGCTCATTTGTCGTGCATGAAGCTCCACCAGTTCCTCAATTCTGTGCCGTGGTTTTTATGCTTTCATCTGTTTTGTTAGCTTATGTTTATATTAAATATGCACTATTTTGAATGAAATCAAATGTACGTGGTTTATGAATTGAAATGAATGAAAATCTTATCCTTATGCTACACGGATGTCTATACCCGGTACTATCTATAAATTTCTATATAACAATATAATTATTCAGAGCTATGAATTCTATATACCAATATAAACGAAATCTAAAATTTATGATCAAGATAATTGTTTTTCCATTAAATAATTATTCAATATTTTATGACGTTCCTGTCACTCTTCGGTAAACTGCTCACTGCGGTAAACTTCAATTCCTCGAGCGCCAGATTTTTCTAAAGGTTTATTCCTTTTTGAAGACTTCTGCTAAAGTCCTCACCACAAGGCTTGTCATTATGCTATCTATAGATAGCCTTGTCCCTAGGGTAGCTACAGTGAAGTATAACCAGGGCCCATTGGGCAGAAAAACATTATCAAAACTGTAGGCTTTAATTACAATTGATACTTGGTGATAACTTTGCTCGTTAAAAGTTGGAGCAGAAATAACTGAATAAAACGGGGAATTACAAATATTGAATATATAATAATTATAAAAAGTACACTTTCAGAATAAATAGTAGAATACAATTGAACGGTATATGATACAAAAATCCACCCAGGTGGGAATTGTAAATGAGCTCAATCGGTATAAGAAAACGTTTACAACATATCTATTTTTAAGATATGTTCGGTCTTTAATTTCTTTTCAACGGTACGGAATCGGTAGATAAATGATTTACATTTATCAATTTACGGAAAACACAAATCAGGCAGGTCTTAGAGTAATAAGCGGTGTACGGTAATTATTCAGATAGCATTATTACTTGAAATGTTCATAACACACCACGGAAATCAATATATCGTAATGCCGGGAAATAAATATAAAGCTATCATTTACAAACTCACTAACACGGAACACTATTATTAACACTTTTAGAGTGACACTATTTAAATTCTCAATCTTCAACTAACTTCTGAATAATACTATATACCTATCTAATTACTCTATAACAGTACTATTAACTAAATCTGAATTCGGATTAATAATTGTTAAAGCAGATATCGAGAATCGCTCTCTAGTGATAAAAAGAGAAAAATAAAGTATGAGAAATATTCGTAACATGTATTAATTGAAAGGATAAACAAAAAACATAAAGTACGTTCTAGAACTACATAACATAACGACTAACTTATACGCATACGTCTCTGAGTGGATGCGCTGAAAACAATGCACATACACTACTGACACATATTACGGTTGATCACTGACGCGATAAACATCTCAATTCAATAATCAATACTACCGCCGTTTGAGCGTTTATTGTTTATGGACACTGTTAATGATTTCGCATAACTTCCTGAATCTGTCCCTTGGCAATGCTTTGGTAAGAATATCGGCACACTGAAACTCAGAGGGAACATACTGAACCACTATGTCGTTGCTGTCATATTCTTCTCTGATGTAGTGGTAACGTATGTTCATATGTTTTGTACGTTTGTGAAATACCGAATCTTTCACTAACTGTATCGCACTTTGATTGTCTACATATAAACAGCTTTCCTTGTCGCACGAATAGCCAAGATCTTCCAGCAATTTACGCAGCCACATTGCTTCCTTAGTAGCGGTTGCAGATGCTACGTATTCCGATTCAGTCGTACTCAATACAACTAGTTTTTGTCTTTGTGAGGACCAAGACACTGGTCTATTTGCTATAGGGAATATATAGCCCGTGGTTGATATACGCGTTACGATGTCACTGGCATAATCTGCATCAGAAAAACCGATTAATTCTGAATTGCTACCGCCACTTATATATTCCAGTCCATAATTGATAGTACCTTTCAGATAAGCAAAGATTCGCTTAACAGCTCGAACGCCACCGTTCCACACTATGATTGTTAAGAAACTTACTCACTGAATTTACCGCGTAAAGCATATTTGGTCTTGACACAGTTGCTAAAAATACTAAGGTTCCGACGGCTTCTCTATATGGTACATCGTTTGACATTCGTTCTTTAACATCTATCGGATGGAAAACTACGTGTGGATCAGCTGGTACACTTATTGGATTTGCGTTATGCATTCCAAATTTCTCGATTGCTCTTTCGATATACGCACTCTAGTGAATGACTAACATTTTCTTATCCCGATCGCGCTCGATTTGCGTTTCAATGAATAAACTCGAATCACCAATATTGATTTTGAATGTATCACTCAGATGATTAACTAAAATGTTGAGTACTGATTCAGATTTTGCCGCGACTAAACCGTTGTCTACAAACAATGCAAGATAGACTGTTTTGCCACTAAACTGCCCTACAAGAATGCATTGATCAGCGTCACTACACTTACATTTAAATTGACACAAAAATTCCTTGAATTTCTGATTCCAGCAGTGAAATGCTTGTTTCAGACCGTACAAGGATTTGTTAAGCACCAACACTACCTGATGTGTTATTTTCAACTTCGAGTACTTTTGGAATTTTCATGAATATGTTTTCTTCTAACTCACCATAGAGAAAAGCTGTTTGAACGTTGAATTGCTTCAACTCTAAATCTTTTTCAGTTACGTTTGCTAGGAACACTCGAAGTGAGTCGTATCGTACGACTGGTGCGAAAGTATCAGTATAGTCAATATATCGTTGCTGCATAAATCCACGAGCGCAAAGTCTCGCTTTGAAGAGTTGCGTCCCCTTTTTGACAATATTTTTGATTTTAAACACCCATTTGAAATCGATAGTTCTCATCCCTGGTGTTTTCTGCACAATTGACCACGTCTTGTTAATTTCGTGTGCTTGTAACTCATCTGCAATTGCATGCATCCGCTGCGTAGCTTGGCTGCCGCTTATAGCTTCTTCATGAGTACGTGGTGTGACATATTCGGCTATATCACACTCGTATCTAGCAGGGAGTCGTATTGAATTTCTATCCCTCAGAACACGTCCTTGATTAACAGCTGCTTCTTCAATCTGTTGGACTTTCGGTACTTCTGGCTTATGGATTGCTTCGTTCTGTGCAACTTCTTTTTCTGAATCGTTTTGGAGCACTACTATCACGTAGGGTGTTGCACTGCATCCAGATGATACAGTCCGATTTAGCACACATATCGCTGTATGGACAGATTCTGCCCACATACTCAGTGGAAGAGACTTTGCATGGATCATGGTTCGTGCACTTTCTACGATCGTTCGATTATCCCTCTCGGCTTTGCCGTACTGCAGAGGAGAATACGGAGCGGTATTTTCTTTTTTGATTTCCCTAGTTTCAAGATACTTGTTCATTTGCTGATGGCAAAATTCAAGGTCATTATCCGATCTTAAAATTTTCATTGGACGGCCACATTTTGTTGATATTTCTTTTTCAAAAATTTTGAATTTTTCGAACACATCTGATTTGTGTCGCAGAAAGAACACACGTCGGTAACTGGTTGCGTCATCCTTGAATGTTAAGGAATACTTCGCGCCTCCTAGAGATTCTACAGACATCGGCCCACAGACATCTGTATGTATAACCTCACCTGGTTTTGTAACTACTTTTTTCGCGTTTTTTGAATGGTAGGCGATGCGCTTTACCGAGATGACACATTTCACACACAAAATCACTAGTGTCAGTTAGTTATATTCCTTGGACGAGTTCCTTTTGGACGAGCTCACGAATCGCACGTTTGTCCACATGTCAAAGTCTCTCGTGCCATACACTCAGGTTATACGCTGATACATTTGCCTCTTCATTACGGCATTTCGCTACATGGATAGCATTCGATAAATATTGTTGTTTTCCTAACGCCCATTGCTAACACTTGCCTTTCTCGCACTATTTCAACTTTATTTTCTTTGAACTTTACCTCAAAGCCCTTTTTGGTACATGCACCAACAGGGAACAAGTTCTTTTCTAAACCATGAACATAGAGCACATTGTATAATGTCGCACTGTGCCATAAACCATCGATTAGTCTCTGTACAAGCACTGAACCTTCGCCAGCAACATAACATTCTTCACCATCACCGAGAGCCACTGTCCCGCCATCTGTGATTGGGGAAAAATCGATCATCCAGTCAGGACGATTCGTCATATGTTTGGACGCGCCACTGTTGGTAAGCCAAACCTCACTTTGCTGCATCGTGAGCAGCGCTTGTGGTCGACTGCTGCTTGGCAGTTCGGCGTTACTCGGCTCATCCTCTTTACTTCGCGTATTTTCAATTATAAATGCACAATCTCTTTGTTGATCGTTGCTAGCACTTTTCCTGTCTTTTTTGTTCCGACACTCATGCGCAAAATGTCCCATTTTGTGACACCTGTAACATGCAATGTCCTTTTTTGATTTACCGCGTTTTGTGTCTTTGAGCTTTCCTTGTTGTTTCGCTGCTGCGTTTGCACTTGCCCCTTCTTCACTGTCATTGTTTATTCTGGATTCTTCACGAATTAGCCTTTCAGTTAAATTATCCAGAGTTTGACGTTCCGGCTCAACGCTAACGTTTGCGGTTTGAAGTGCATTGTATTTGGGACGCAAACTACCTAAAATCTTCGCGATAACTGTTAGTTGCGATACTTTCTCTCCCACGTCTTCGATATTTACAGCCAAATTTCGAATTTTTGCTATATGCTGAACGACCGAATCACTTGAAGCAATACGATATTCGTGAAACCTTTGTAGTAGCAAGAGTTTGTTTGTCGAAGACTTTTGCTCGTAAATACGACACAAATTGTCCTACATGTCTTCAGCCGACTCACACACTGGTAACGGTTCAAGTTGAGCATACTCTAATGCCGACGAAATTAGAAACATTGCTTTCGCGTTATCGCGCACCCACGCTCTGACTTCTGGCGAAAGTCGATTCACAGGTAACACTCTGGAACCATCTTAGTGGAGTAAAATCCACCCAAAAAGTAGTTCCGTTCTCGAAAAAAAATTTTTCGAGGTATAACCAGTTCCGACCTTCACAATACAGTGAGGTATATATTTTTCTATTAGAATACCATTGGACGACATTTTTGAGTGGGGACGAACCTTTTTTATTTAGAAAAAACTGAAAAAATAATGGTTTTTCTAAAACACGTTTCTTGATGAATATCACCCCATAACTCTGAGACTGAGTGGGAGGTATGGAAATAATTTTTCTTACAATAGAAAGAGAATTTTTTCCTGTTTCTCACGCAAGTATGATAACATGATAAATAATCATAAGTTTTTCGTAAGTTGATTCGGAACGCAAGATATCACTTTTCATGTAATGTTTTTTTCAGTAATCGACAAACTTCTTTGTTTTCAGCTTTTTGTGTATATATGCAGGGAATGAAATGTTGACAAATAGCCATAAAAGTTGCTGAACTAACAAAAATTTGTATATGTAGTATAGTTTTTGAGATATGATTTTTCAAAGATGTAGGTACGCACGGCAATGAATATTATGCCTGTCGCGACAGGATTGTGCCAGTGCGACGACAAGGTGCAGTTGTAGTTTTAGTTGGGCAGTTTGCAACAATTCGTTCAACATGCAGTGTAGTAGGTATACCCTTACTTTGGCCCGCCAGACAGAGAGCCTTATCAGATGTAGGCAACCAGCAAGACATTCGCGCATGCGCGGTCGGGCTCAAAAAATCGACCTTTTTTGCATGTAAATCTCCATAAGGAAATCTAAGGTTCATTTTAGCGAAAACGGTTCCCTTCAAGGTCATCCACAATCGCGCATGCGCAGTCATAGAAGTATATGGTTCACCAATCGATGGTCTATGGTTTGCTAATCTATGGTGCACCCGACTATGCTCTATGGTTCAACAATCGATGGACAGGTAGGCTATGGTTTGGTAATCTATGATTCCCCCAACTATGGTCTGGCAAATCTATGTTTTTTCCAATCTGCAGTCTGTGAACTAGTCATCTGTGTACTCGCATTCTACTGAAATGAATATTTTGTTATCCTACACCGGATTCGAACCCGAGAAATTAATTCCAAAGTTAGGTGGCTTAACCGCCCAGCTATGGAGGACTTGAATTAATCAATTTAAATGTAGTATATAACCTGAGTCACTTCTACTGGAATGAATTTTGTACTACACCAGATTCGAACCCGAGAAATAAATTCTAAAGTCAACGGCTTAACCGCTCAGCTATGGAGGACTTGAGAATGAGTGATTTTAATGTAGTATATATAATCTGAGTCAACTCTACTGAAAAATGAATTTTGTCCTACACCAGATTCGAACCCGGGAAATAAATTCCAAAATCGACGCCTTAACCGCTGACCTATGGTGGACATGATAACAATCGTCTTTAATGTAGTAGATATAGTGTGTGAGTGTGTGAGTGTGTGAGTGTGTGTGTGTGTGTGTGTGTGTGTGTGTGTGTGTGTGTGTGTGTGTGTGTGTGTGTGTGTGTGTCTGTGTCTGTCTGTGTGTGTGTCTGTGTCTGTCTGTGTGTGTGTCTGTGTCTGTGTCTGTGTCTGTGTCTGTGTCTGTGTCTGTGTCTGTGTCTGTGTCTGTGTCTGTGTCTTTGTCTGTGTCTGTGTCTGTGTCTGTGTCTGTGTCTGTGTGTGTGTGTGTGTGTGTGTGTGTGTGTGTGTGTGTGTGTGTGTGTGTGTGTGTGTGTGTTTGTGTGACCTCGGCAGAGATTCGGGCGTCCTAACCTTGCAGCTATTTAGCTTCTCGTGGTCTTCGATATGTTTGTCTACGAAAAAAGTGGATGCTTGCGATTCCGGATAGAAATCGTGTTAACGAGGCCTTTTATGTGTGCGAGCATGTATAACGAAAAAAGAGAAGTTATTTTTGAGGTGAGTAATACATTTTGACAAGAGTAAAAACAAGCCCCTCTATATAACAATTTTTACGTAAGTAAGCATTTAGAGGATATATTCCCCTCCTAATTTCTCATTTATTGATATTTATAATTCCTTCTAGCAAATGCGATATATTTTATCAAGTTTAGTTTAGTTATCGCTGAAAATATTTTTCCCTCGAGAATTTCACCCATGTTTTAACACATCCAATTTTTTTTTTATCTATTTACGTTTCTTGTATCCATATCAACAGAGAACATTTATTAGATTCAGTATAATTTCCTTATGATCCACCGTTACATATCGTTCGAGAGTTTTTATAAACAAACCCCTCTATTTAACAATTTTTACGTAAGTAAGCATTTAGAGGATATATTCCCCCCTGTATTTTCAAGTGATATTTTATCATTCAATGTTAGGTTTTATAAAATAGTTTATAGATGTATGAAATTATCAAAACACTTTCTATATCTTCCTTTATCGAAAGCATATTCATAGGGAAAATCAAAAATATAGACTTCTTGAGAAATTATTTATTGTTATTATTATTATTATAAGAGGGAAAAAGATTCAATACAAAAATATTTATCCTCAAAATATCATTTGTAAAATACATAAAACCGTATAAACAATCAATATAAAAAACTTCATCACTTGGTTCTTCACACTAAACTCCGAACTAATCCGTTAATCGGGGAATACTCCATGATACGATCGTTTATAGGAAAATTCAGGATACTTTCCATCTCTAGTTTAACGTCAACTGTTGATGACTTTATAGCATCGTTCTGTTTCGAGCAATCAATCACGAAAATTGCTTTGTTCTTGAATGCTACATAATCTAGCATCGGTTCGCTCATAATTTTATTCGAAAATGATTTCTGGAAATCATAGTACATCTGGTACGCTTCCACGTATTGTTGATCGTTGAAATTCATTTTCATTGCTTCATATGGATAACATTCTGAATTCAAGAATAATTTTACATTTAGCAAGTTAATATTATCGAAATATGTACTTTGCTTAACAGGATTATTTTTTCGATCAGTTTGGAAAGCTAGAATCACATATCTGGGGCGTTCCAAATTCATTGATGTTTTAACAGCCCAAATGTCTTGAGTGCTCTCCTTCATCAACGGATTTTCATGCAGATCCCAACTACGGAATGGAATCAAAATAGGCTTCTCAACACTCAAATTCCCCAACATTTGGAATTTAACTTGGTCATTTGGAAACACATGTCGCACTTTTAATGCTATCGTCTTCACATTTATTTTAGCCCTCTTCGTACCTGTGCTATTGGTATAACAATCGTTATCGGTTCGAGACCTTATCAAGCGCAGCTTATGTTTACCACTCAAAACTTTGCTATAGTCAATGAATAGGCCTAGTAGAAAATTCAGAGGTATCCATAAATTGATTTTATTATTGTAGACTGAACTCATTGCATCCTTATATGACCATCCAGAAATAGCTAGAGGTATAGATTCGTGTTCGGCATATGTTAGATAAGCTCTGATGGTGCTGACAATACCAGGATCGCGTACTTTGTCTATCTCTTTCCCATTCAATTCATAACTGATATATTCAAAGAGAAACGCTCCAAAATTATTAGTTAGGGTACATTCACCATCACCACTTGCTTCTGGCTGGAATTCTGCCTCGATGAATAAAGCAGACGAGGCTAAATCTACCAACACATCTTGTTGATTGATTAATATCTCAATTTCATCGCTGTAGCCGAAAGATGTTGTATGTGGATAGTAGGTGTGAATTCCTTCTCGAATGATGTCTTCATTAAAGTTTGGTTCGTTGAATATTTGAAGTTTTTCGGACATGGTAACCAAGGGACTTCAAAAAATTTATATTTTCCAATGATAGTGCTGCAGCAACCTTCTCCCTTGAACTCGTTGTAGATAATGACTGATGGTCAATATGAAGATGTCTTTTATTACTGAAATCCAAACCCATGTCCTCTAGTGACGTCGACTGTAACATCCTTCTCAGATGAATTCTTTTCATATAATGAATGCTGGTGAGTATTGGATTATTATTTATTGTTGGAAGCCATAATCTCTTGCGATCTTTTTCAACTCCAACCGTATAATGATTTCTTCTCCACGAAAATTTACCCGTTTCCAATTCTGATCTAAAATATTCAGTGTGATGTTATCGAAGGACGTCTTGTTGATTATCGGTAGATAAATAAGATTCTTCGGCTCTATATCAATGGAAAACCCAGGTGGTACAAAAGGTGAAAACTCGTATATCGTATGAGCTAACTTATTGTTATAATATGCTCCTGCGGTTAAGTTACACTCCACTCTAATAGTTTGAACTTTGATTATGTTTATAGGTCGGTCAGATACATGTACTTCACGAGATGTCAATTCCTTTTTGCTGAATCCCAGCAGTTCGCTTATACTATCTTTAGGAATAGAATCCACTTCAAAATCACTCTTTAGTTCTGTGTGTAGAGTGTTGTTGTTAGATTTTATTGATAATTTCCGGTCACGTTCTTCTTGCTTCACTCCTATCCCACAAACTGCACTTTGTATGAAATCCTCGATGTCTGTCAACTCGTAGGACCCTGTAGGTATAGTTACTACTTCTTCCTCACCCTCCACATTTTTATAATAAAATTTATTAAAACCTTCTTCAATGTTTGGAATGCTATTGTACGTATGCAAACCAACAAGTGCAATAGAATAATTTGAATAAGGATCTAGTTCTATTGGTGGGTGAAAATCTACAGACAAGCGGGAGCTCTTACCCGTGATAGTGAACGTCTGAGACATGATTGATGAAAACTTTATCAACAATGTATTTATATACTAATAAATACAATTTTAGTCGACCACAACTGAAGAATTAGAGAGGAATTTCAAACATAACTGGCCACAATTATAAGTGTTATATTGCTGAAAATTGTCGTGATTGAATATCTTACATTTTTGAAATAATCCACCAGTTCGTGAGGGGGGCGTAAATTGCCAAAACTATCATAATAAAAGACTGTATCACCGACTTTCTTAAACCCAACCCAGTGAGGGCCTTCATTGTCCGAGCTATCTAAATTAGCTATTCCACGCTCGTTTTTCCATGGTCCGTTGGATGGCAGTTCATCACGCATAAATACTCCTCTAAAATGGGGAATTTTCAGAGCTTTTGCTAGTTTTCGTAGATCGAGATCGGTCAGAGGTCTTCTGGGTAGGTTTACTGGCAGTTTTTTGGATGTTTATTTAAATATAGACCAAGACCTTTGCGATACTTTTTCAAATATAGACCAGATCCTTGTTTCCCCAAAGCTATAGCTTCCATTGTTTTATTATGTCTTTCCGTTTCCTCCAAGGTTTTCTGAGCTGCTTTGCTGTCGTTGACGGCCTTAGCGATGACAGCACCACCTCCCGCCAATGCTCCATCAGCTGATAAGCCGTCAAATAGAGGTATTAAAAATGGTAAAAATCCTCCAGTCTTTGGAATAGGAATTACTCTTGGTAATCGAAAATTTTTTCGACCACCTGCTTTTTTGAATTGTTTTCGTGCAACTTTCAACGCTGTTTGAGATGTTCTCTTCAGATTGGTGGGGTCAAACTTTTTCTTCATAACTTTTCTCACCCCATCGACAATTGCACTTCCGAACCCAACCTTCTTTGTCATGCCCATCCCCAATTTCCTCTTTGCCTTCATAATTTTATTCACACCGAAAGCGGCAATCCTCTCTCCAAATTTTGTGTCTTTAGATTTGACACGTTGCCAAGCAGCGTTCTCTAATATTTTATCCGCCTCGTGACGTCCTTTCAAACTAGCGTTTCGCAGATATGAAATATCGTGTTGGCGGCAAGCTTTATCGAGTGGATTGATACCTGAATCTCCTCTTCTCAACCGTTCTTCTAATTTTGTACCGGGACCACAGAATTGATAACCAGGAATATGAAGTTCAAACGTTAGCTTGTTTATAAGCGTATTGAGAACACCTTCTCCTACGTACGCTTCCATACAGACTGATGAGAATTCAAGTTTGCACCGTTATTTAACGAGGGGAGGGAGAAAAACTAAAGATCTCAAAGTAATATTTTTTATTAATTTCAAAATTTTCTCAATACAAAAGACTTAAGTATAATCTTAACAATATATGTTTCAAATATTATAATCTTCACTCTTGATTCACCCTCATATTCACGGAATTTTGTTCTATTATAATATCCATACCCTCGAGTCAATAATATTCCAGCTATTTGTTTGTTCCTAATAATCTCCAAATGTTTAATGATGGGTTCATTGAACGAGATCCGAATTATCGATCCAACTGTTGTGATTATTATCTAGACCCAACCATTTCACATACTGTTGACCCCTCCTTTTTCGTAATATTTTTTCAACTAAATACACATCGGGTTGTTTTGTTTTCTGTAATTCTTCCTCGTAGAAACATCCGCTGATTGGTGCGTAATCTAGTGTAGAATTAATGTTTTGGGTATATTCACAGGATTTGGAGATATACGTTTCCCACAGCCCTGCTTTGTTGTTGTGGATGATGATGAGGGTCTCTTCTTAGAAGGTTCCACAGATGTCATCCGTCGTTCTAACGCCTCCACTTTACTAGTAATGTCATTTAGACGTATGTTCACACTGTTGAATGTGTTATTGATCTCTTTCAATTTATTTCTGTTTTCCCTCACACTATCACTGATTGTTTTATACTCTGATTTTATATAGATCCCCATTCCATTATATTTATTCTGAATGTCCATCAGATGTTTATCAATGTTGAGAATAACCTTCTCATTCGTTAATTTATGTTCATCCAGATCTTTGTTGATATCTTTGATCAAATTATCAACCCTAACATTGAAGGTATCTTTAAGACTGGTTTCCGTTTTCAGATTCAGTTTGTGCGTTAATTTATCAACATATACCTTATTTGCAACATCTCCATCATCATTCGGTGATTTTACGTTGCACAATCTACGATTTTCCATATCATAACTTCCATCGCTCGTTAGGAATAATCCTTGTCCGTGAACTTGTTTGAAATTATTATTAAATATATTTGTATCACATATCCACATGGAAGAGGAGGCTCTGCCAAACTTATCCATTGAAACCATCTTTATAACTGTGATGAATTTGTCTTATACTCGGTTTTTGTTCAATTACACCCGCCTCCATCAATTCTTCTATTATAGACATTATCTCGTTGTGATGGTTATTGTTACCAGCGTGCGAGGATGCAACAAGAAGTCTCAGTCTATCCACAATTTCGTTAACGTCATCCCAATAAACATATTCGATTGGTTTCTCGTTATATTCAAGCATATCATTTTTGATATATGCATTTCCAGTGTATGTTTTGGACCTTGGTCTTTTCATGGAATTAATCAAAGGTTTCAGTACATGTTTGTATTTTACAGTTTTTCTTATTCTATCAGCGGGATCGTTATTACGTCTATGGGCACTAGTCATTTCCATCATTTGACTGTAATTTTTTCCATCTTCCACGGTGTAGGTGTCAGGTAGAACATCTCTGTAGAATAGCAAATTATACAGTCCTGTGGTACCCTTGAACGGAGTGTCCTTAATAATTATATTACTCTCACTATCAATTTCAATAGGTTGATTACTCATGAACCATTTATCTAAAGTCGAATTATATTGCAAACCCATTTTATCATCGTATCTCTTGACATCATCATCCAATAGAAATCCTTCCAAGTGATAACGTGCTAATGTGGGGTATTGTTGCAGAAACTCCTCTGTAGCCGCTGCATTATCTTTCTTAAGTTTTCTGAATTCTTCACGAATCTGATCGATAGTAGGTTCGGGGGTAAACACATCCTCTCCAGTATCTGGGGGGTTATATACGAATTCTTCCCCTTCAGTTACAATATTTGGGATTGGTATGTTCTCCATTTGTGTGGCTGTAGAAACAATACTTTTAGGCTTAATCAACGAATTTTGTTTGACTATTTCAGCATTTTGCGCAATTTCCTCCAGAAGTTTAGATACATTCTTGAACATATTATCTAGAATCTCATCATTTTCAGCTTTACCCAATTTCACAGCCATATATTTTTTCCTCACAACGTTTGCTAACTCCCAAATTTTTCTCTTCAATTGTTGTTTTTCTTTTAACATGTTACTCACACGTACGTCCATGCTGAGCGGTTTGTCTATTTCAAATGATAGTATATATACATGTTAGATGTATATATAGCTATCAAAACTTTTGCGATAACGTCCTTTGTTCATATCACAGTCTTTGTTTATCATAAGGAATCCATATTTATCTTTCCAACATGCGCTACATATCTCTTTGAATTTCTCGAGTGACATGTCGATACTTACATGATCGGTAAATATATGTTTCAAATTGAGTTCATCCTGTTTGAAAATAATCAAGCAATTGGCATTGTCACGCAATCCATGCTTTGGACATTCAGCAAAAGACTGACAAAGATAGAAACTATCAATTGAGTTGTGTCTCCCTCTTGAAAAATAAGAACGAATTTTCTCCTGTTTCTCATCCATTACATCATCGAATATTATTACCGAATTAGGTTCCGCTTCTGTGGGGTCTATGACGTTATCACTTTCAGCATATGGAAAATATCCAAGCCCAGCAATTTTCTTCAATGTTTCCTCCAGTAACTGGTATTTTGGTTGGTGTAAAGACTTTGAATAGATGTACACGTTTTCAAATTTCAATCCGTTTGCATCTAACAATAGAGATAACATCGCATTTGTTTTCCCACAATTACTTGGACCACAGATTATTGTTCGTAGAGTATTTGGCAGCAAAGAGCTGTGCCGTCGTGATTGTTCAACAGTTTCAATGCTTGACCCAAAGTTCATAATATTCAACGAGTCTTTTTGCTTAACAATCTTCATTATGCCTAAAGATGAATCGAAATCAAACTGAAACATATGTTAATAAGCATTTGTTTATATATCAGTTGATGATGTTATATTGTGTATGTCCAAGCACTTCTACCATGTAACTGTCAAAAGCAAGTATCAAAGACGTGTTAAATTTGTCCGAAAGTTGAAACACGTGTATAAATGTTGAAGCACACGTCTGAATGTTGAAGCACGTGTCTGAATATTAAAGCATGTGTTAAACACGTGTCTGAATTTTGGAGCACGTGTCACTCAATAGAACTAGATGCTCATTCATATTATTCTATGGCACAAGACGATCTAAATTTGAAGCATATATATAATGATCACGAGGGGACTGATATGACTTTTGGAGAATTCAAAAATATATGTTCATACTGTTTGGAAGGAACCATATGAATTTTTATGTATTGTTGAAGATGATGCTATTGATAAAGGGAGATATAGAAAGTGTTTTGATAATTTCATACATCTATAAACTATTTTATAAAAGAAAAAACTAATGAGAAACTATTCAATAGTTGTTTGAAGCTGTTCAATACCTGTAAGAAGCTGTTTAATAGCTGTTTTAAGCTGTTCAAAAGCTGTTCTTAAGCTGTTTAATAACTGTTTGAAACTGTTTAATTCTTGGTTAATTCGATATATATGAACCTACTTTATTCAATCTTGTAAATATACTGGAAAATTATATATTTTGAAAATTAACGAATCAGTCTATTCTGATAATTCGATAATAAAACCCAAAAATTAATTAGATCTCATAATCATAATATTTACACTATTGAGCAAAATGAAATTGTTTTAAGCGCTTGTGATAATAAACGCTATATTATTGAAAATTATAAAACGTTACCTTAGGGATATCATTCTATTCCAGAGGTGGAGGAGGAAGAAAACGATTAGTTTTATATTAAATATTGTATATTACTTATAAATATGCCTTATCTATATTTTTATTATAATAATTATTTTATATAACATATAATATTTGGTTTTCTTAGTTACTTATTTCCAGATAATTAGACGTATGAGTTATATGATTGTAATATATGTATAATTGGGTACGTTTTTAAGAAAATTCAAATTATTTATATGATCATCCAATTTCTTCTTGAATATCATTCTTCATGATGCGGGTTGAATTAATTTTGCTTCCAACATGCAATTTGATAATTTAGTTTTTGTTCGATGCAGCTCTTGGTAACAGCTTATATAATTCCACTCTAAATTTTTCATTGAGATATTTAACGGTTCAGATAGGACAGGTTCAGGTAGAACATCACTTCTATCTTTGTCAACTATATTCAAACTGGATGATATCGTTTTATTACATTCATAATATTTAGATGCCCAAGTATCTGATTCAAATTTCAATCCGAGATTGTTTGCAACACATGTAGATAAATCTGATCTACACTCTTGCAGAAGATTATTAGCGGGGGCATCTATGTTTGTAGAAATGGTAGTGGCGGTAGGAGAACTTTCACAATATTTCTCGATATATATACGTTCTAATATATATTTACTATTTACATCCAATAATTCCAAGGTTAAATTTTTCAATCTACTTTTACAAGTTGTGAGTTGAACATTTATAAAAGATATACGATGTTCATAATCATTTCTCACTTTTTCTTCTTCTCTGGATAGAGGTTCAGGGTGGGTAGAAACTCTATGATGTGGAGAATGATTTTTCCTCGATGCGAAAATAGTAAAGGTAGGTCTTTGTTGATTCAAATTTTCATATTCTAAATGAATGGAATCACTTCGATTTAAATTATGATTGAATGATGCACTTCCATTATCAGAATTAAATGTAGAGTTATATAATATTATATTCGATGAGAAAGTTCCAAGAAGTAAGGTTAGAGTTAACACAAACTGTATAAGTAACATACTATATGAATACATTTTTCATAATGATATATTTCTAACATTACATCTATTTAATTATCCTGGAGAAGAGTAGGGATGGAACACAATACCACGATAGTTATCTATAGATATTTTCGGTATTATTTTTCTCTTATCAGCACACTCAAAGCAGTATATAATCTTTAAATTGAATATACACTCTGAACAATACAATCTATGTTTACAAGGGATAAAACTTGTATTAATCTCTTTTTTATTACAAATTCCACAAAGCTTCATCATTTTGTTTCTCATATGACTTCAGGATATAGACTGAGGGAAATTAAAAATCAATCTATTATTTATATCATTTATTATCATCGGTTTACAATGGTAGTAAATTTATAAGATAATTATGAATATGTAAGCTATTATTCACAGCACAGTAACAATTATTTGAAGTATGATTGTTCAAACAAAGAGGTTCACCCATTATCAGTTTTGGACAGTTGACATCATTTTCTAAATCTATAACAACTATCGATCCTCCATTAATTTCTTCCAAAAGTTGACTTATAGCTTTCGATTTTTCTTTTCCTCTAACATATATACGATCGATATTCATCTCAACTGTATGTTTTTTCAAAATATTCTTCAGTTCCCTATTCTTGATAAACCCACTAACATATGGAATACAATGATGATTCCTCTCGAGATATCGAATTTGTCTCTTACAGTTTTCATCTAACTCGCTATATGGTTTGGGATAATTGAATAGGTAGTGACTTGATTGTTTTCCATTCGTAGTACACATTTCTTTTATTCTAAATTCAGGCACTTTGAAGCCTTGTACATCTATCACAATGAACCTCATATTGGTGAATGTCGAATATCGAAGAGAGAGAATAAACTTATCAAATCAATCTAAACAATGGCGGACCACTTCCGCGGGGGAAGTGGTCCCCTACTATTGAGGTTAGTGTAAGCACGTGTCCGAGCATCATAGTTCGTAAACTATGATGATGACGTCACCGTCACAGGGGTTCCGTTCAAAATTGAGGTTAGGGTGAGCACGTGTCTGAATGTTGGAGCACGTGTCTGAATATTGAAGCACGTGTCTGAATATTGAAGCACGTGTCTGAACACGTGTCTGAATGTTGAAGCACGTGTCTGAACACGTGTCTGAATATTGAAGCACGTGTCTGAACACGTGTCTGAATATTGAAGCACGTGTTGGAATGATGAATCACGCGTTAAAACATGTGCAAATCACTATTTTCAACTTTCAAACTAATTGTGTGACACTAAAATCACATTCTTTCGATTTAAACTTATTATGGATGAGGTTAGGCTCACCTTTACCTATAATCAAGATGAAACAGGTGACATTAGGCTAGACCCACGTGACAAACCTAGGGTGCACCGGAGCTATATCTACTACATTAAAGACGATTGTTATCATGTCCACCATAGCTCAGCGGTTAATGCGTCGATTTTGGAATTTATTTCCCGGGTTCGAATCTGGTGTAGGACAAAATTCATTTTTCAGTAGAGTTGACTCAGATTATATATACTACATTAAAATCACTCATTCTCAAGTCCTCCATAGCTGAGCGGTTAAGCCGTTGACTTTAGAATTTATTTCTCGGGTTCGAATCTGGTGTAGTACAAAATTCATTCCAGTAGAAGTGACTCAGGTTATAAACTACATTTAAATTGATTAATTCAAGTCCTCCATAGCTGGGCGGTTAAGCCACCTAACTTTGGAATTAATTTCTCGGGTTCGAATCCGGTGTAGGATAACAAAATATTCATTTCAGTAGAATGCGAGTACACAGATGACTAGTTCACAGACTGCAGATTGGAAAAAACATAGATTTGCCAGACCATAGTTGGGGGAATCATAGATTACCAAACCATAGCCAATCATTGCTGGTTGCCTACATTTGATAAGGCTCTCTGTCTGGCGGGCCAAAGTAAGGGTATACCTATGTGAAAAAAGCGTTTCCTTTAATGAAAAAAATATTACGAAAAATCCACGGATATAAGGCTTGCTTTCGTTATTATCAGCAGCAGAAAAAAGGAAGGATATTTGTGGATCACGCATTATTATGCAAAGAGAGCAAATTTTGTCTGGAAAAGAAAAAATTTGGGTAGGTAGGTCTTTGTTGATTCAAATTTTCATATTCTAAATGAATGGAATCACTTCGATTTAAATTATGATTGAATGATGCACTTCCATTATCAGAATTAAATGTAGACTTATATAATATTATATTCGATGAGAAAGTTCCAAGAAGTAAGGTTAGAGTTAACACAAACTGTATAAGTAACATACTATATGAATACATTTTTCATAATGATATATTTCTAACATTACATCTATTTAATTATCCTGGAGAAGAGTAGGGATGGAACACAATACCACGATAGTTATCTATAGATATTTTCGGTATTATTTTTCTCTTATCAGCACACTCAAAGCAGTATATAATCTTTAAATTGAATATACACTCTGAACAATACAATCTATGTTTACAAGGGATAAAACTTGTATTAATCTCTTTTTTATTACAAATTCCACAAAGCTTCATCATTTTGTTTCTCATATGACTTCAGGATATAGACTGAGGGAAATTAAAAATCAATCTATTATTTATATCATTTATTATCATCGGTTTACAATGGTAGTAAATTTATAAGATAATTATGAATATGTAAGCTATTATTCACAGCACAGTAACAATTATTTGAAGTATGATTGTTCAAACAAAGAGGTTCACCCATTATCAGTTTTGGACAGTTGACATCATTTTCTAAATCTATAACAACTAATCTGGTGTAGGACAAAATTCATTTTTCAGTAGAGTTGCCTCAGATTATATATACTACATTAAAATCACTCATTCTCAAGTCCTCCATAGCTGAGCGGTTAAGCCGTTGACTTTAGAATTTATTTCTCGGGTTCGAATCTGGTGTAGTACAAAATTCATTCCAGTAGAAGTGACTCAGGTTATAAACTACATTTAAATTGATTAATTCAAGTCCTCCATAGCTGGGCAGTTAAGCCACCTAACTTTGGAATTAATTTCTCGGGTTCGAATCCGGTGTAGGATAACAAAATATTCATTTCAGTAGAATGCGAGTACACAGATGACTAGTTCACAGACTGCAGATTGGAAAAAACATAGATTTGCCAGACCATAGTTGGGGGAATCATAGATTACCAAACCATAGCCAATCATTGCTGGTTGCCTACATTTGATAAGGCTCTCTGTCTGGCGGGCCAAAGTAAGGGTATACCTATGTGAAAAAAGCGTTTCCTTTAATGAAAAAAATATTACGAAAAATCCACGGATATAAGGCTTGCTTTCGTTATTATCAGCAGCAGAAAAAAGGAAGGATATTTGTGGATCACGCATTATTATGCAAAGAGAGCAAATTTTGTCTGGAAAAGAAAAAATTTTGTATCATAATGAATGTAGGAAGAGTTTCACCAGTATTCATAATATTCAAAGATTGTTGAATTTTAATGATCGCTAGAAAAATACAGAAGCGGGACCATGAACTCGGAATGCCAAAGTCATTTTTGATATTGGAAGTATGTGTATTATTTGTGGCCGTAGCGGAAAGAAGAAACAGCAGAGATTAATATCTGTACAAACAGGTATGTGAAGATGTTTTGAAATTATGAGGACTTTTGAAAATATCAAATAATAATTTCAATATAATCATTGAACGATAATAATAACAATAATAATAATAATAATATCTGCCAGATGATCTTAATGTAAATAATATGGGACATAATGAAATATGTGTCAGTGAAAAAGTAGTAGGTATTATGTGTACATAATCTATATATAGCTACTTTTGACTCAAAAAGATATATTTGTTTATTTATTTGTAATTCTCTTACATTGGTTTGGTTTGGTGTCTGATATTTATTATTAATGATATCATATATATATACACACATACATATACATACATATACAATAACAAGAATATGCCTAAGTGCAGAACACTTGTATGCGTCACGATAACGTTTTTAAATTTTACGATTTTTTTTATGACTAGAAAATTTAGATTTTCTAATTATGTGTAGGAATATTTAATCTCAAAAATATGAATTGGGGCATATAAAAAATTATGATTTATAATGACGATAACCATTCTTTTATATTATATTGAATTATAGGAACTGGAAAGAAAACCTATGATAAAATTGTTGACTCAGCAAAGAAACGTAACGATATAAATATGATTGGCAAAATTTCTGGTTATGAAGATTTATTTGCTCATGATGCAAAGTATCACAAGTCTTGTTACAGTCAATATATTTCCACAAGAAACATCAAATCATTTATAAATCAGTTGAAAGAGAAAACACATCACACATCACACAATCAATTATATCAACAAGATATTCAAGCAGACAATGAAAACAATTTCGAAATAAAATCTGAGTCGTCAGGATCCAGCAGTTCTGATGAAGATTTCGAACTATTCGAAAATTCAAACGTTGAATCCGATATGCAAATTCTTCATAAAGCTGCAGGAATATTGAAAAAACACATGTCAGAATTTCCAATTCTGAACACTTTTCCAAGACCTACTGATATAAACAGTAACATGTTCGAATATCAAGTTCCGAAACTATTATTAACTTTTATGTCCTGGTTGCTTGATGAATCATCTTATGTGTGTGCTGATAATGAAGCAAACTCTACAGCAACTGTTATTGGTAATATTATTATGGGACTTTATAACGGAAATTTCAAAATGAACTATTTTCACACTGGATTAGGATTTCATATTTATCATACATTACGCAGTAAGCAACTTCTGGATACATTATCAAAACTTGGATTAACCTGTTCTCACAATGATATCAGGCAGATATCTACAATTTTAGCGAGAGATGCCATGAGTAAAAACAAATCAATTCTTATACCTTCTGGAATTGATTGTTGGAACCCTGTATTCACTAAGCAAGACCCAGTGCCTAATGATGTAAGAAAAATCCTGGCCATTCATTGTGCTGATAAAAACTGCACAAATAATAAATGTATATGCATTAAAGAAGATTTGAAATGTTCCAGTGAATGTAAATGTTGAGACTGCCGGAATACATTCAGAGATCCTGTTGATGAAGCGGAATCAGAAAATGAACAATATTAATATTTACTTTATTTTTCGTTTACTAGATTGGTTCAAATCCTTTTGATTTTGTAAATTATTATGAAATGCAGTATTATTTTCATGTGTACTTGTATCATTGATTTTGAAACAACTATCATAAGCACAATTTCTCAACACAACATAGTGTGCTAATGGGTCGGATATTGAGAGTAGGCCCTGATGGTATTGCGCCGAGCGCGAGCAGTCGCAGGGGACGCGGAATAACAGACATTTTCAAAAAATCATACCGTCAAAACTATCACATATGAGTTGAATTTTTTTATTCTAAAAACTTTTTGGACTCTATCTCAATTTTCTTCGCTGCATGTACATAAATATTTCGAATAATAAAAAAGTTTTTCAATCAGTGAAAATTTGATTTCACCTTTTCTACTATTTCACATTCTCTATTTATTCAGATAAAAACGCGATTCTATTTCATCTTGCTCATGATATGTCAAGAAGCGCTAAATGATCCCCTTTCGATTAACAAAAAAAGCAAATCGATATCTTGAGTATTTCTCGAGATATTGAGTGATATGTTTAAGAAAACACGTTTTTCGAATATTCTATTTTTTTCGTACTTTTTTGAATGAAAAAGTTCAGCCCCATAGAAAAATGTCGTTCAGCTGGATTATGATGAACAATCACATGAAGAAAATTATCAGATAGGTCTGATTTGGTTATACCTCGGAAAAAAAACGATGAATTTGGACCCCGGTTTTACTCCACTATCTACGATGTCATCTATTCCGTTTGCACAGAATAAAGCATTTATTTGGAATTTCCAACCTTGGAAATTCGTCCCGTCGAATTTCCTGATGTTACGTTCCGAGTTATCTTGAGATATCATGAATGCTAATCACTTGCGAACTTGTTTTTCTTCTTAAAAACGGAAACTGCCTCTTGCCACATACACAGGAAAAATGGCTTCCGCACGAACACGCGATTATTCGCACCACGTTCCTAATTATATCACTCTTTTTGCACAGGATAGGAATCCTGGGCCCATAACCTGTTAAAGCAGATATCGAGAATCGCTCTCTAGTGATAAAAAGAGTAAAATAAAGTATGAGAAATATTCGTAACGTGTATTAATTCAAAAGATAAACAAAAAACATGAAGTACGTTCTAGAACTACGTAACATAACGACTAACTTATACGCATATGTCTCTGAGTGGATGCGCTGGAAACAATGCACATATTACGGTTGATCAATGACGCGATAAACATCTTACTTCAACAATAATAATCAATAATAAACAATGATAGTCATCCCGATCTTTTGTCTGTCACTCTCTTTTATATGTTTTCGAGGTTCTGGTCAAGTCAGTACCACCAACTCCTCATTTTGTGCCGAGGCCCTTTTTATTTATGTTCCGAACAATGCTTGAAAGTGACTCCCCGGCGCAGTAAACAAACGTTATCGGAGTGTTTTGGTTGTACGCAGTTTTTACACATGAGATTGTTCAAACTTTGAAGCGTTAATTCACCAGATCCCCGTTCTTACAACATAAGTTAATCGAAATGAATGCAAATTTTTTTAAGCGGGCATGAATGCACTATGTGCGATTCATTTATTGAAATAATTACATTTATTCAAAATTACGGAGATTTAGAAAAGTGACTATCACGAAATGCACATTCGGAGTTCACGCATATCTATTGAAATAACGAACTGTTCAACCGGAGCTTACGTGTAATATTCGTATTTTCTACCTGATCTAAAATAAATGATATTTCAAAGTTTAAGCTTTGTTACATCCCCCCCAAAGTTCGGTTAAAAATGAAAGAATGCTATTTTTTCATTTTTCAGTTCTCATTTGAGAATTCATACGAAAAAAAATCTAATATAAAGGTAAGGTAGCCTAACCGTTAAAACTTCCCTTCCCTCTGTCGGGAACTTCGTGGAATAAAATATCTTACTTGGAACGGAAAATGAAAATTCTTCTGCAGAACAGAAAACTGAACCTCCTCTGCGGAACGGAAAGCTGAACTACTTCTCACGATCGGGAAAACTGAAACTTCTTCTTCAAAGCGAAAAATTTAAAACCTCTTCTTCGGAACGGAAAACTTAAACTGCTTTTTCTGCGGATCGGGAAACTTAAAACTTCTTCTTCTTCTGCAGAACGGAAAACTTAAAACTTCTTCGGAATGGAAAACTGAAACTGCTTCTTCGGAATGGAAAACTCAAAACTTCTTCTGTTCGGAAAAACTTAAAACTTCTTCAGATTGTAAAACTGAACTTCTTCTCCGGAACGGAAAACTTGAAACTTCTTCGGATTGGAAAACTTAACTTCTTCTTCAGAACGGAAGACTCATAACTTCTTCGGAATGGAAAACTGAAAAACTTCTTAGGAACGGAACACTTCTTCTTCGGAATGGGAAACTTAAGACTTCTTCAGAACGGAAAACTTGACTTCTACTGCGGAACGGACAACTTGACTTCTTCGAATCGGAAAACTTGGAACTTATTCGGAATGGTAAACTTGAAACTCCTTCGAAATGGAAAACTGAAACTGCTTCTTCGGAATGGGAAACTTAAAATTTCTTCTTCGGATCGGAAACTTGACTTATTCGGAATGGAAATCTTGACTCCTTCTTGGAATCGGAAAACTTGACTGCTTCCAATCGAAATTCTGGAACTTCTTCTTCTGCGGAACGAAAAACTTGAAACTTCTTCGGAATGGAAACCTGGAACATCTTCTTTGGAATGGACACTTGAAACATCTTCGGAATGAAAACTTGAATTCTTCTCCGCAATGGAAAAATAGACTTCTTTTTCGAAAACTTGAAGACTTCTTCTTTGGAACTTTTTCGGAACGGAACACTTCTTCTTGGAAACGGAAAACTTGACATCTTCTTAGGAACGGAAAAATTTGACTTCTTCTTCGAAATTGAAAACGGAAAGTTCTCTTTTGGAACGGAAACTGAATTTCTTCTTCGGAAACTTGAAGATGTCTTCTTCTTTGGAACGGAAAAACTTGACTTCTTCGGGAAAACTGAAACTTCTTATTCGGAATGGAAAATCTCTCACCATTTCGATCGCATGGGCACGTTCGGCAGTGTGTGCATTGTGATCGGTGGTCTAACATTGGTTCAGGATTCGGATCGGTTGGAAAATTTTCGTCAGTGTCCACCGGATCGTGACTATCGAATTCGGTTCTTCAAGTTCTCGGCCAAAATTTGAAAAGGGAGGTGAAAATCCGGTGGATTCATGTGGGGCAAAATTTAGGGCAAATAGGAAATCGGGTGAAAATGTATCCCATTTACGGTGGTCTCCATTGCAAAATTGCTCAATCATGGTTTCTAAGGTCCGGTTTATTCTCTCCACGGGATTGCTTTGTGGAGTATATGTAGGATTGAGGCGGTGCTTAATTCCAAACTCTTTCAGGAGAAATTTCACTTTCGTATTGCGTCCCATTCTCGCTGATAACGGTTTCCGGACAACCAAACGAGTTATGATATCTTCGTAGAAGGCTTGAGTTAATGCTTGCGCGGTAGCTTTTCCCAACGGCTTACACTGTACCCATTTCGTGAAACGGTCCTGCATGACAAGAATAAAGTTCTTTCCCTTGGCGGATCTTGGTAACGGTCCTATCAAATCGGTGCTCACACATTTCCAAGGAAACTGATTTACGGGCGGCATGAATTTGGGCTTTTGCTGTTGAGTAACTTTGAATGCTTGGCACTGCGTACATCCACGCACTTACTTTGCTATATCTTGGAACATCCCCGGCCAATAATAATTGTGGGATATTCGCACAATGGTCTTGGCAATACCTAAATGTCCTGCAGTCGGACTGTCATGGTTTCCTTCCAGAACGTTTAACCGGAGCGGTTTCGGAACACATAGCTTCCACGGATCTCTCATTTCCTGTTCGGACAAGTCATTCGAGTGCCGGAAGTGACGGCAGTACCGATTATCTCTAAGACAATAATCCGGATGCGCTTCTGGACTCCTTTCAACTTCGCCTTTCTTTAAATTGTACCAGTTACGATTCACGGGGTCATTCAGTAGATATAACTCTTGATTGTCATTAATTCCTTCCTTGTTCGGAAATGGGTCGCGTGACAGGGCGTCAGCCAAACGATTCAACACTCCTTTACGATATTTTATCTCAAAATCGTACTGCTGTAAGAAAATGCTCCAACTACTCAATCTCCCACTCGGACTCTTGATCGAGTGCAGCCATTTCAATGACTGGTGGTCGCTCAATACGGTAAATCTGTATCCCTCTAAATATGGTCTCATTTTATCAATGCACCACACAATAGTCAAACATTCCTTCTAGGTAACAGAATAATTCTTTTCGGCGGCTGTTAATGTTCAGCTAGCGTAGGCAATGATTCGGTCAGCTTCCTCTATATTCTGGGTCAATGCCGCAGCAATTCTCACATCCGAAGCATGAACGGTCGGTTGAAGTCTGGACAAGCTAACACTGGTCAACATATCTTCCAATTTGTTGAACGCGACTTGCTACTCCTCTCCCCAACGCCAACGTCGATTCTTCTTTAATATAGCGGTCAACGGACTGATAATTTTTGAAAATGATGGTATGTAACGGCGGTACCACGAAGCTATTCCTAAGAAACGACGGAGTGCCCTCACTGTAGACGGGCTTGGAATCTGCTTGATAGCTTCGATTTTCTCAGGATCGGTATGAATACCCTCGGTGGTGACTTTAGTTTTCCCATTATTAACGTCTTTATTCGCGGTGTGGTCCACAACCGCGGTGAGGTGGGTGGTTTCCACCTCCTTCGTCGAGGCCTGTTCAACCGGGATCTGCTTCGGCCTCGCTACCTCCCAGTCCCTTGGACGTTTCCCTGTTCAGTACACGGACAATCACGCTACATTACCCCAGGGCGGTGCCATCTCGAGCAAAATAATTTCGGCGGAGTCCGACATTTACTTCTGCTATGCCCCATTTCCCCGCATCTCCAGCAGGAGGTGGGTTGTGTTGCAGTATTCGGTTCCAGCCTGGTAGGACACTGCGTCTTGTAGTGGCCCCGGAGACCACAATCCCAACAAGTCAGCTCAGGGATATTCGGTATCCCGGACTTGACCTGCGATTTTAGTTCAGATGCAGGTTGCCTACCCGGTGGCTCCTTGCTGTTGGACTTGGAATTTGTGCCTTTACCGACACTGGAAATATCTTCTTTTGCATGAGCTCCTGCTCAGCCTGCAGATTCTCAAATTCTTTGTTCTGTAACATCAACGACGGCACGTCGTTAAAAATCCCTTGTCGGATGAATTGCCTATACTCCGGTAATAAGTTTCGGTGCAACCAGAACAATCCCCGTTCTGCGGTCATTGCACCATGTCTGCATATCAACAACATATGCAGCGGCGGTCTCATTCATGCGTTGATGCGTGCGGTTGATCTGTACCTCCAGGTCAATGAGGTAATTGGAATTCATGAAAAATAGGGTAAAGTCTCGTTGGAAATCGGCAAATGTTGCCCAGCGAGGGATGTTCTCTGGCACGTATACGACCGTGTTTGAACGATATGGCGTCTAATCCTGACATCCTGACAATATGCTTCGATCCATGCGCCAGCTGGTGGCTGAGCGAGGGACTACGAGTTTTGCGACATGTAAGAGACTCATGTCAAACATAGAGTTTCCAGACCTGTATATACGACCGTGGGTTGTTCAAACTTTGGTGCGTTAATTTACCAGATCCCCGTTTTTACAACATAAGTTAATCGGAATAAATGCACATTTTTTAAGCGGGCATGAATGCACTATGTGCGATTCATTCATTGAAATAATTACACTTATTCAAAATTACGGAGATTTAGGAAAGTGACCATCACAAAATGCACATTCGGATATCTATTGAAATAATGAACTGTTCAACCGGAGTTAACGTGTAATATTCGTATTTTCTGCCTGATCTAAAATAAATGATATTTCAAAATTTAAGCTTCGTTACAATTTTAGAGCTTCGTTACAATTTCTTATCAGACATACTCATCGTTTTTGTTTCTTCGCAATTCTCGTTCTTGTGTTCTCCTTTACAAACAATACCAATCCAATTCGTTGCTGTTGGAACTCTCTCTTCTTTATGGGAATCTCTTCTTTTATTGTTCAGACAATCGAAATCAGACACAGCTTAATTCTGTCTTCATTTTACACTTCTTTCCTAAGAATTCCATCATATTCTCGAAAGGATATTTAGAATTGGATTCAGTGGAGTAATGTGAGTTCTCTGCCAAGCACGAAATATTTCTTCTGGTAAGCATGATTGTACTAGAGGAAATAAAATAGCAGCACATTTCTCTTTGGTAATTCCCAAAGTTTCCATAGCTCGCAATTATGCTCCGAGTATATGAAAGAGAATACTCAATTTCTTTCTATTGTTCATGTTATTTAACACCACTTTTAAAAGTTCACGTATGTAGAACTCAACTAGCATATCATCCCGTCCAAATCTTGATTTGAAGCTCTCGATTACTATCGAGTACTTTTCAGCAGTTGGAGGGTAGCTTTCAAGAAGTTGTCCAACCCGGGATTGCGCAAAGTGGCTTGAAACATATATTAAAGCTTATCTTCGTTTTTTATTGATTCATCATATATTATTCGCTTGAATTGTGAGCAAAATGAAAGCCAGTCCTTAATTTCTTCTCCAAACTTTTGAAATCCAATTGGGGCAGTTTCATTTTACTTTGTGACCAACAAGGATGGATAGAGTTGATATCCCAACAAGTATTATAACTAGAATATCATTTTTTTAATATAATCTATACTGAATTTCAACTTGTTATGATTAGCCATCAATTGATCTGCGAGTTCAACTTGTGAGTCAATTTCTTCTTCGGTACAATTTGATTCTAACGGAAGGTTCAACAGTTGTTTGTAATTTCAGCAATACTGTTCTTTCTTCTGCTGGAGAAGAACCAAATTACCCCGTATTTCATTGATATCAGGTTTATCAAACTGGATTGCCTTCGAACACCTACCCGGTATTTAATACGTTCGTAAAATTGAGAATAATTCTTGGTTCAATTCGTTTCATATATATTAAAAAAAAAACTGGCAATTGTTCCCCCACCTGTCAACAACAGGGTCAGGAAAAAAAAATACGAATCCTGCACAGCTTGTATGTGTTAAAAGATGAAATTAAAATGTTAGAAGAGCAGGGTATAGTAAGAAAGGTAGACGAACCTACTGAAACGTTCAATTCTTTCGTAGTGGTTGAGATGGAAAATAAAGATCTGCGTTTGTGCCTAGGCCCAAAACATAATTTAGTAATTGAAACGGTGCATTTTATGATTCCTTGTCTAGATGATATAGTTTATCTATTGGATAAAAAAAAGTATTTCACAATTCTGGATATGAAATATGGATCAGATGGATAGATGATTAGTACATATTTGTGTACTTTTGGCTTCCCTTTGGTATCTGTTAAACTGAGATTTCTGTCATTAATTTCAATTTTTTTCTTTTTTGCAAACATTGCTGGTGCTGAACAGATATCAAAGGGAAGCCAAAAGTACACAAATCTGTACTAATCATCTATTATCTCTAAAGAGAAAGCATTAAAATTTGATAGAAAGTTTGACAAACGTAAGTTAAACAATCTCAAGTTGAGTTCATGTTACAGATATTTTCGTGTCAAGGGAGTAAACCTGATCAACAATTTGTTGAATCGATTGTTCATATGACCAAATTATCTTTGCAGATTAATTACCAGTATGTCTAAAATTACTGCACCTTCGAGAGAATTGACCAAGAAAAATATAAATTTGGCAATGGTTGAATTGTGATGAGAGGCATTGAACTCATTGAAAAATTCTATAATTGATGAGTTCTAGTATACTTTGTTTCCAATAAAATCTGGTAATACAAACCTTAAAAGATGGTGTTGGGAGTTGTCTGTTGCAAGAACACCATCCAATTGCATTTGCTTGAGAATTCGATTGTAATTGTGTTCGTTGTTGAAAAATTGTTAACTTTTATCTATATGTTCACGTTGTGGTTGAAATAATTACCTTCTGACTCTAACGGTTGAGATTGAATGTTGAAAACAGGTGTGTTTCGGTCTCGTGGAGCCAACTGAAGGAAATATTAATGCTTACATTTTTTGGGATTTATATGGCTCTTGATATTATTATGAACTTATGTTACTACTTAATGATCATGAATTATCAATTTAATGTAACTTTGTAAATTTCACTCTCTCACAATGGACAATGATATGTTTTGATCAAGAAAAAGGAATTATTCTGGTTCAGCTATTCAACAGCGTATTCTTTTGAATACTATGAATTAAAATTATTGTAGTGTATAGAAAAGTTGTACATAAAAATTTTTTTTTCAGCGATTCGTCTCGCACAGTGGATAAGTCTAAAATCATGAAGGCGGGACCTCACCCCCTGGCGTTTAGCTCCAGTTGTTAGAATTGTTCCTTCTCGTGAGCTATTGCTCGCACAGAAAATTATTTTGAACAAAAATGCTCGAAGCGGTTATTGACGTGAAGTTGGTGTTTTGAACGGTGAAGCGTTCTAAAGTTACCAAAAATCGCGTATCCCCCATTCTAGCACGGTGGAAGTGTTTTTTTTTGGAAAATTGTCGGAATGGTTGTGATGTTTGAGATAATGTCTAGAATTGCTCTTAATGATATAACTGCTGTACATAGTCTTCGAGTTAGAGCCCTTCAAAGTGTGCGCGTCTTGGGATATGTACATTCCGGTGCAGCAGAGTGGACATTTCTCTTCTGTTGTGTTCAAGTAGTTTGAATGTGTATCCAGTCCCATCAAATCATTTTTTATCGCCATCTGCAGTCGCATAAAAAGATTGGTTCGGAGTGAAAGCAGAAATAAGTCACGTGGGATATACATTTTAGCTTTGAGACCAGCTGTTAATTGAAGTACAGTACCACATTAATATTTGATATTGCCAAGAACAGTATTTTCATTGTCGATTTACAAAAATTCTCACCCCTTAACTGGCAAACAACTTTATTCTCATTCACATTGATAAAAAAAGCTACTTTAACAGGGAAATAATAGCGGAAAACTGAAATATCAACTTGTCGGTAACGCAAATATGAAAATAAAATGTGTAGTTGTAGTTTTTGTTCTATATTTTTGTGTGCAACCGGCAGATCGCGATAACAAATGGTTGGAAATTTTTTCAACATGGCTACACAAGAGAGGTGGGGTGAAGCCAATTTTATTTTTGACTGTTTTTGGTTTTCGAAACCCAATTTACATTCGATATACTTGAGCATTACATAAGGTAAATGTCTACTTTGCTACGGAATATATATTTCCCATGCCGCGAACACTTTGGAAGCTGTAACTCGGAGATTATCTATAGCAATTATATTATCTGAAATGATTCTAGCACATTCTTTAACCGCTACGACTATCATACAGACAATATTCCAGGGAAAACAACTGTTATGGTGCTACAATGGCGGAAAACTGATTTTTGGTTAGTTTGGAGCTCACTACCTTTCAAAATACCGCGCATGTTACCAAAATATATAGAAAATTAGAAAATTTTTGTTGAGAAATTTTTTGGTACGGCTCATATATCGCGAGGAAAAACAATTATTATCAAATTTTTGAAAATGTCGGCTTATGACCACTAATTAACCAGTGTCAAAGATGAAACGTAAGAGATAATTTTTTTGATGTGAGGAACAAGTCTACGATACTGAAGTAGCTAAATTTCATAGTCGATCATGACATGATAATAATGTTATAAAATGCGAAGACTGCGAGTATATTTGTCTTTCAAAAACATATGCTGAATTTTCTACAATGACTTTTTCCTCAGCCGAAATAGATAGAAAAATTGAATAATAGCTTCACAAAAGAGTTTTCAACAATAGAGGCACACCTAAGAGAATTTAGTGTGGTTACGCAACAATAATTATTGCTAGTGTATATTTGCAAGCCAGTGGCAGTGGCTATTGAAATAATCCAACAATTATCTCATTTCAATCATTTTGCTAGTAGAACTGTTTTAACTTACATTCAATATGAAGGAATTGAATCCTTCGCTACTCTTGAGTTATGTTTATGGGTGAGTAATAATCGCTTCACATTCATGACATATAATGTATAATTAAGTGCCGACTCCCCTAGAAAAATAGTTTGGGAATCCCACCATATCCTCCAACATCGTGTTCTGATTTCATCATTTTCGAATAAGGCTATTACTTCATTCAATTTTTAAAAATAAATTATTTTTACATAGTTCGTAAGTTGATGTTATCTTCCGCTATGTTTGAAATATCAATCCTGAAAACTGTATTTGGGCTCTTACATTATTTGATAATTGAGAAATTTATTGATGTTGAAAATGAACCTCTACATTAACAGCAATACTGTAATATAAATAAAACAAAAATTGAAAGTTTGATTTTGGTTAATTTAATAAATAACGTTCGTTAACACCATAAGACACTTTGTAATATCAGTTTGAAGAAGTTATTGTGTTAGTGAAACTAAATAGTTTACATTTACTTATTAAATTAGTGAAAATCAAACTTTCAAAAGTTTTATTCAAAGTTATAATAGATTTTCATCACATAATGGCTGATTCTATTCAATTTAGCAATATTGAAGTTTATTTTGGAATTGAACTGTTTTCAGTTAATAATGACATATACAATGATTGTTTTAGAATCTGATGATGAAAACTGAAAGGAACAGTGTAAAAGTGAAGCGACTTATTATATTTGAAAACGATTTCATCCTCTGTGTGCTTTTTATGATATTTCCTTTCCAAATTTATAAACAACTCCTACTTATAGTTTTGGTGGTTGAATTGCAACTCAATCAGAAGAGATGTTTTACCTTATATAGAAAATTGTGGAAACTAATGCCCTGCTTCTGCTGATCGCTATAACTACCAATTCGGTTAGTTATAATAATAGAAATAGTAATAGTAATTCTGGGAACATGCTTGGAGTTTACGTACATTTGAAGAAACTGAAATTGAAAAAAAAAACATATTACCCCAATTGTGTGGCTTCGATAAGAAAATGTTGACTGTCAAAACATGAAAATAAGATATCAAAATTCATATGGTGCAAACTTAGGTAGAAAGTAAATTTTGACAAAATTATCTAGTGAAAAGTTACTACTGCATTTTTCTTCCAATTCAACCAAACCAAGCGTATTAAGATCAAAAGATCCTAGTGGTGAGAATTGCCGAAAGTTAATCATAACGCGTAACTAGGTAACCAAACACAATAAACTAAATTTTTTTAGTGTCTTTGTTTGCCTAAATTATGAAAAATTGGAATTGAAACTGTTAAACTGGGAAAAATTTTAATGACAGGATTCAGAATAAGTCTGAAACATGGTTTCCAAATCCTGAACTGAACCATTTTTCGTGTTTCCATTTGCTAAATGAAGGTGGGAAGTTATTTTACATATTTCTTATACAATTTTCGTCCTTTTATCAATATCTACATTATTATTTCATCGTAGTATTCCTCGTTTCAAAATAACGGACAAATCAATTAACTTGTTCTTAAAAGTATCTTACTATAAATATATGTTCGAAAACAAATTTCCAGTGGTTACTTCTCATGTAGGAATTATTTGGTATCTTATTTCGAACAAAGGCTAATAGTGATAATTTTATCAATGTAATCAGATGATTTGATGATGATGGTAAAGTAAATTTTCAAACTATCTTAAATGATTATTGTTTTCTTCCGGTTTTCGAAATCACCTCCTGTTCGACAATATGCATTGTATAGAGTGAATTAAGTGAAAAAAAAGCCATTAGAGAACATGTTTGGCAAATCACATGCGACCTGGAAAAATTGATTTATTTTGGTGCAAATTATAATAATCTGAGTTTTCCACTTCGAGTAGGGGGTGGTACAGTTTTTCGCCTAAAAAGAGGTTCTTGGACATACTTAGGGTTACCTTTCCAGTTTTAATTTTCTTTCGATCACTCAAACTACTAGCTGAGGTACGTTACACGTTACCACGACTATCTAGCTTGGTATTTATGGCGTTGCCTGTCTTATTATCTGGTTTATTTTTCTTATTATTGTTATATTTGTTTTACAATTGTTGTATTGTTATACTCAGATCACCAATTTTTGTGAATTGTTAACTCACAATTTCGTATAAGTACATTAAGAGATTAGAATTAAATCTTCTGAATTATGAAGATAACTTAAATAATTTAACGAAGGGTGAAATAACGTAAAACGTAAAACATTGAACCATAGGTGGGATTCGAACCCACATTCCTGGATGTCTAGTCCACTTTGGTCCCGTCAGAGTCTTATATTTTGTTAAATATAAAACTTTGAATGGATAGTGGATCATTGATGAACACAATGCAATTCGATGCTTCAATTTAGATCAAAAATATTCATGCAAATTCATCTAAAGTTTGTGACGTGCCTTGTTACTTTTGGCGAAAATTACTTTCTACGGCTTCAATACCCCTTCAAGTCCGAATCCGATTGAATTTTATGCTGGTTTCTCGGGCGCCAGAATTTTGTCAAGGCCTACTCCTCGTTAAGGGCTTCTGCTAGGGCCCTCACCACAAAGCATATAACTGTGCTATCTATGGATAGCCTTATCCCAGGGTAGTCTCAGTGAAGTAAGTAATCAGGGGTCAATGGGTCAGACTGAATAGTATTAGAAATGCAGGCTATAATTGCATTAAATACTTGGTTACTTCTTGACTATTTAAATGATGTTGCAGAAAGTTATGTTAGACAAACACGGAGCTTCCCAATATTCACAGCTCTAACATAATTGATTCTGTCAATGTATAATACTTTACCCCGACCCGGAGAAGCTCAGAAACAATAATCGCAAAGAAAGCGGTCCAAGCAAGTTATTTCATTATATAGGAAATTAAAGCTAAATTTCTAAACAAACATTTTTACATATGTATTGATGAAACCACCGATTCAAGAGAATGTTATATTGCTTATTTATTGATTGGTGTTCTTAGTAAAAATATTCTGCCAAAATCTGACCCCATTGCTTCTACAGTATTAGAAAAAACAAATGCACTGACAGTGGCCAGATTTGTTCAAGAGGAACTATCAACATTTTTTCTTCCTACGCCTGTTCCTGGAGATACATTTTTCTTAATTTTGTCAGATGCAGCACCGTACATGAAAAAGGCCAGACAAAATTTGAAAATCTTCATTCGAACTTGATACATATAACATATCTTGCTCATGCTTTAAATAGAGTTGCTGAAAAGATTAGGTAACAAACAAACAGTCATGTTCATGAACGAAATCTAAAACTTATGACCAATCTGCGTGTTTCCTATTAAATAATTATTCAAGAAGTTAGAGCTTTGTTACACTATCTTACTTAGGCTTCCTATGTGATGTACTGTAAACCATCTCTGTGGGTTGGAAAGCTTGGGAATTCCAATTAGGAATTGTGTTTTTAGAATGTCTAGTTGTGAAAGTTGCAAAATTGATACCAACAGACTAAATCTGACACTTAGAAAGCATGTTAATAATCAATACGTGATATTTTCAGGTTTTGGGTAGTATTTTTCATGCTCTAAGCTATCATCCAACAGGGTATTCTAGCACAGAAATCAGAATTCAAGATACGTCCAGTTTTGTACCAACGTATTTCTTTGAAGCAATAAACTGATATTAAAATCAAGACATCTAAAAAAAACAAATTATTCCAAAAAACTACAGAAAAATATACCTGTATATTAGCTGCGATTCATCAACCTCTGTTAAATATGTGAATACCCTTTGGAACCCTCGATATGTAATCTTTCCATAAGAAATTATTTAAAATAATAACTATAATTATTATATAAATTTATTTCCGATATTTGAAATAAAGTAATTTGAAGTATCAATAATTCGAAATATAATAACACATCAACCCTGAGATGATACATATTTCGCAAGTAGGAAAAAATGGACGTCATCACCCACCCACGCGTTGACCATAGGTTGTGAACTATGATAGCCGTTGAATTCGACATTTGAAAAACAATAATAATTCCTCAAACAAGTATTTTTAATACATGAATGGTAAGAGGATAAATTTCTCTTAAGAAGGAAAGAAGGGACCATCACACATCCGGAGACCATAGCTTGTGAACTATGATAGTCGATAAATTCGACATTTGAAAAACAATAATATTACCTGAAACCTGTATCTCTAACACATTAATCCTGAGATGACAAATCTCACTAGAGTACAAAAGAGTGACGTCATATATCGGGAGCTATGATAGCTGGTAAATTCGACATTTGAAAAACAAAAATAATTCCTCAAACCTGTATCTCTAACACATCTATCCTAAGGTGATTAATTTCTCTCAAGTAAGGAAAAGTGATGTCATCACACACAATTCGACATTTGCAAAACCTGAGACCTGTATCTCTAACACATCAATCCTATGATGATAAATTTATCTCGAGTAGAAAAGAGTGATGTCATACACCCGGCGACCATTTTTAGTGAACTATGATAGCCGGTGAATTCGACATTTGAGAAACAATAATAATACCTAAAACTTGCGTCTCTAACACATCAATCCTAAGATGATAAATTCCTCTCAAGTAGGAAAAGAGTGACGTCATTACACACCCGAGGACCATATTTTGTGTACTGTGATTGCCGGTAAGTGCGTTCAATTAAATATACAACAGATCTCCAAGTCCATGAAAACATATTGGAATTGTAAAGAGCTTATCGAGATTCTAAAATGACATTTCGACATCATTCTTGTAAGATTAAATACAATGATATTATCAGACATTTATTCGCAAATATAATACGTAGAAGAGGTGTGAAAAGTTCGGTGCGCAAAGGGAAAAACAAAATAACAACAGCTAAAAAACTGTTTATTGATGATTTTCACTTCTACATGCAATATAATGCCACATCCTTATCTCTATTCATTGATAATTCCATTTATTTCTCCGTTATATCCCTCTATATTTATGATTTTATTTAGACAGTTTACGAGAACATTCGGGTCAGTCCACATGTTTTTGGTGATTGTCGCTGCAATTTCTCAATATGTAACGATTTGTTTCACGGCTTTGATATCCTTATTATGTCCGTAATATTTTTCAATTTTTTTTCTTCATGCACTGAACTATTCGCGCATCTACTGCGTATTCTTTAGGCGAATAAAGGTCTGATATCATTATCGTATTTAATCTTACAAACCTGGGGTCGAAATTTCATTTTAGAATCTCGATATCTTAGGTTTAAAGCTATTATTGTTTCCCAAATGTCTAATTTAACGGCTATCGTTGTTGACGAAGTATGGTTGCCAGGTGTGTGATGACGTCACTTTTTTCACCTCTAGAAACATTTATCATCTTAAGATTGATGTGTTAGAGATAGAGGCTTCAGACGTTATCATTGTTTTTCAAATGTCTCATTTACCAGCCATCATATTTCACTTACTATGGTCGCCGGGTGTGTGATGACGTCACTTTTTTCCTACTTGAGGGAAAATCATTATCTTGGGGTTGATGTGTTAGAAATACAGATTTGAGGTATCATTGTTTTTCAAATGTCGAAAATAAATGTATAATTATATACATTCATTTAATTATTGAATTATGGTAACTTGTTTATGCTAAATAGTTTTATTGTATGAAAATCACATATTTAACATCAAGACAATAGCTTATTCTTCATTGAAAAATCACCCGAATCATCGATTTCAGGATCTAATCCAGAAGTTTATGAATTTTTGCCAATATATTTCAAGTGGTTCTTCGAAAAATTTGTTGTTTTTGGATTGTGTCTTGATCTTATTACCAGCTTTTTGTTGCAACGAAGTACTTTCGTAGAGCCTAAAAACACTCAATAATTGAGATTTTCATGTTTTCCAAACCACAATTACGGCTTATATACACTAGAATAGAAGTCTAATTATGATCACCATTGAATAGTAGCTTTTAACGTCCGAACTATTTTTGCCGGATTTTGCCCTGAATGACATCCTACCCAATGAATATGAACTGTTTGAAATAAATGAATGTTATATTTTATTTCTCAAACTGGTGATGATGTTATCATGCGGCGATTATAGTTCGTGAACTCTGATCTCTAGAAGGATGTGGTTTCCAGCGTACAATTCATCATGACAGATATATGGTACTATTGTTGTGATATGAGATGTTTCGACATTCAAAAGATGTTTCGACATTGATGACAGCTGACAGCTCATAGAATGATGTGTGAAGATTTTGTACTATACGAGCCATTTGATACTGGATTAACCTATAGTTGTTTTTCCTATTATTTGCTCTAGTTGTATTTTATTTTCTGGAGAAGTTGAAAATTTACTTGTCAGACACTTGTAAGACAATCGCCAGACATACGTCTGACACTTGTTTCGACATCTCATTTCTCAAATAGGTGGTGATGTCATGATCCATCATAGTTCGTAAGCGTATGGTCGCCGGTTACTAGTAACGAAATACTTTGTAACAGTAATTGACGTCATTGGCTGGCGATTATAGTTCTTGAACTATGTTCGCGAGCTGCTACCAGCGAAAAAAAAACAGTTGCTCATACATTCTACATTCTACAAGTCGTGCCCTTTCAATGAACACTTGTAAAGCTACAGTTGGAGATTTTTCTGATTCTCCGTCGCCATAATTTTTCGAATTGAAAATTCACATTTCACATGTTGAACCCTTCTATTTACCCATAAAGCTATAGTTTGAGTTTTTCTCATTTTCAGGCGCCATATTGATTTTTTTTTGGAAAAGTTGAAAATTTACATACTACGCGTCTAACCCTATCATTAGGTTCTCATGAAGCAATACTTTGAAAAATTAAATTTGAAAGCTTTATCGCGGAAGATCGGAAGTGCGGTTTACTATATATTTGAAATATTATTGTTCGGGACATTACGTAGATTCCGAACATGCAACAAAATTGCCACTTCCGGTGTGACGAAATGTCGTCTATATGACCCGCTTGACGTTTTACCGGTTATGATAACTCGACCCTCGTGACAAGTATTTCTTGAATTTACCACTTCCAGTGTACACTTTTCGGACTCTTGTCCGACACTTGTCTCCATGTCGGACACTTGTCAGAATGCCAGAAACTGTTAGATCAACTACCTTTCAAAATGTTAGACCCTTGTCAAGCACCTGTCAGACACTTATCAATCACTTGTCAGACAATTGTCAAAATGTCAGTGAGTTTTTTCTCATTTGTCATCCCCATATTGTAAGTTCTACCTCCTGGTTCGTTAGGAAACGGAAAACGGATGGAAATAGTCTCTCTACATTGAAAAATTGTGTTCTGACGATTTTCATTTTCTCGAAAATCCTTCATTGATACATAATAATCCAAATTGATTGAATTTCCAAAACGGAAAGGTTTTTCTTATATTCATATGTCTGCATGTGTCTACGTAAAATAATAAACGGAAAATCTATTTTAAATGTTTGTGAGTTCATCTATCTATATGATGGAAACGAAACGCATCAAATTCATTGAATATTTAAAAAGATCTGTCTGTCATTAGGTCCGTCTGTTTCTATGAAAAATAAGATGCTTTTGATGGAAATGATTAGAAAATTGTGTTCTGATATGTCGACAATGTATCTAATTTGAATAAGTAGCTTGTCCGTCTGTCTGTATGCTTACACGAATATTTAATTAGGTAAACTGTATCATTATGTCTATATGTAGACGCTTCTGATGAAAACGAACCCCTCCATGGAAAAATCTCGATTTTAATTTTCTTAAAACCTTACCCAAGCTATTGATACTCCAACTCCCGAAAATAGAATTAGAACTTTGTAAAATCTGTTCATTATTATCATGTCAAGAATAATTATTATTTTTATATGTTTGTCCCACCTGTATGTTTTCGGGAAAAAATAACATACTCGACATCAAATTTGGTAGTGAGTAATATATACTCTTCAACTCCCCAAATCGAATTAAAACTTTGCAAAATCTGCATTATTATTGTCATGCGCCTGTCAGTAGATACAGTCCACGCGCTTTGGGACAGGAAGTGTGACGTCACATCCGGTGTTTGTAATTAGTGTTATCGGGTAGATAGCGTTATCAGTGATTGTGAGTTACCCGGTCTGTGCTGGCGATTGGCATCCGGTGTTTATATCTAGTGTTATCGGGTAGATAGCGTTATCAGTGATTGCGAGTTTGGTTGTTTTAATGTATGTACAGGGTGTTTGTAAAGATTGTGTTATGTTGTATATACAGGTTGTTTGTAAGACAGGTTCTAGACACATGGTTTAGAAAGAGGTGTCATGGCAGCTATCACGTGATCCTTCGGTGGTCAACGAGGTGTCATGGCGTCTGTCACGTGGTGTCGTGTCATGGCGGCTATCAACGAGGTGTCATGGCGTCTGTCACGAGGTGTCATGCCATCTGTTATGAGGTGTCATGGCGGTCAACGAGGTGTCATGGCGTCTGTCATGTGTTCCATAGACGAGGTGGCTATCATGTGTTCCTTAAACGAGGTGTCTGTCACGCAGGTCTTAAACGAGGTGTCATGGCGTCTGTCACGTGTTACATCGACGAGGTGTCTCTCACATAGGTCTTCATCGTGGTGTCATCGCGTCTGTCATGAGGTATCATGGCGGTTGTCACGTGTGAATCGATCATAACGTCTACGACGTGAACATCAAATGAATCAATGAAAAAAAATGGTATTCTTTGGTGAGAAAGATTGAGAGGGATCCGAACCCGCGTCATTTTATCTGAAAATGTTCATGATTTTATTATTTTACATGTATACTTACCAGTTCGATCGACCTCTTACCTCTCACCCGCAAGAATACCATTTAGTTTTGATTGTATATTTAAGGTTAAAAAAGTCAATAACTTGACATGCGCAGAGTATGAGGGAGTGTGTTGTTGTGTGTGACTGCTCCAACTAAATCGAACTCGAATCAGTTGGTGATAATGTCTCCTCGATTATACAACAGTTTTATTCATAGTGTGCTTACCACCGTGTACGATGCAAAGAAGTTCGTAATAAGCGTATGTCCTCCGAATTTGATGGAAATCCTCGAAGAATTACAATTACCATCCAAAAATTGGATAATCGCTGCGGAATTCATAACTTTCCTTGGGGGGGCCTCGACCGATTGGTCATATGCTGATATTTTCTATTTCCGAGGAGATTTCGATCCACCTCCAGAAGATTGGAAGATAATCGATATGAATATAGAAGGTCACTTCAAATATAAGCATAGAAGAATGAGAAAAATCATATTGCTTCAAATTTCGGGTATCGTTCCGAAACCAGGATCGTATATACTTGATTGTTTTAGAGTGCTACATGATATCGGTGTCGATTTTTATCGGATCACACTACTACCATACCGATGTGAGATAATGGACATGCGCAGCATCCGAAGAGATACTTCATATTCTTACACCTTTAAGATGTTTCAAATGTTTTCTGAGATTAGTGGGGAGGTCGATGATGTCTGTCAACTATAGAACACTACAAATTTTGTGCTTCGACGTACTTTTTCGAAATTTCGATAACATCAAAGAAATATGTCAATGATCTACGCATGTGCAACTAGATATTTTGGATGGTTTGTCATTCTATTTTGAAATGTCGTCTATAGTGGTTGATATTCAAAGTTTCCCGATTCCTTCAAACGTATATAAAATCAAGGAACTCTCTTTGTTGGACTGTGAGAAAAGGTTGGAGAAATATTTTCTATTCAAACCATCAAAATCGATTGATCAACTATCTGAGAGGCAAATGAAGAAAATATTTCATTGTGAAAAATATCACGGGATTCCATGGAACCCGGGCTATCAGGAATATGATGAATTATATGAAATTTTGAAGGAAAATATCGATCCGGATGCTACTGTTTATGTATGTGGGAAGATAAAAGCCAAGTTTCTACGGAGGCCGTTCCAAAAATTGGGGTTAGATCGAGTAGAAGTGGTGAATTTGAAAGGTAAATCTCCAAAATTAGAGCTAGGAAATTGTGAATTTATCCGTCTACATCACCCCAATAGTGAGAATCCTATGTGTTCTAGTGCGAATAGCTGGAAGTTATTCGAATTTCTCACGAAGGAAGATGTTCTGTGGCTCTTAAAATAATAATATAGATATCTAGTAATTCTACGAATATATCATTATGCATATATCTTTTGAAGAATACACACGCAGACTTTGCAAATTCAGGAAAAAGTTCATAAACTAAGAAGAGACTTGAATTTTTACGCAGATAAAATTAAAGTTATAAGACTGCTGAACAAATTAAGTGTAAAAAGTGAGGATGATGGGAGTGGGGGTGTTAAAAACAAATTTTGTGATTCTAACGTCGATTCTGAATGGTATTCTATACGCGAACGTTCCCCAACACGTTGAACGCATCTATATTTGTCTGAAGGATGTCGGCGGTGGTGGTGGTGGGGAGTATAACCGTACCGAATGGATTCCGATGAATTTTCAAAAAATCAACGATAACTAATTGGAGGTATTCACATTTAACATCCCACAAGACAACATCATCTACACTCACATAATCTTTAATAGAAGAAGAAATCCCTAAAATTTTCGCAATTTTGTATGCTATTTTATCTTTTATCAGTGTTACTATTGAAAATGTTAGTTAAAAATGTGAAGAAAGCTATTTACCATTTGAATAAATAATAATTATTATATAAAGGAGGTGTTTCATTAAAACAAACAAAATATTGATAATAATAATAATATTTATTTCAGAATAAAATACATATCATTTAGGTAGTATTACATTCAGAAACCACTTCTGTAATTCATCCACATGGTGAACTGCACACATGTATTTTCCACCGTCATTACGATGATTCAGACAGGTCAAATTGTTCGTTTGCTCGAATTTCCCCGTTTCACTTGAGTACCATCGAAATTATGAACATCTACAATGTGCGGGTAAATATCTAATTCTATACACTTCCTTCTCAAAAATTCGGTTTTTTGCTGTCCACGGACATAAATATAGTCGACTGCACACAGGAGAATCGATTTAAGAATATCATTTATTTCTTCATAATCCACATTTCCAGATACATAATCGAGTCCATGATAAGACTTTTGTAAATACCATACGGATGTTCGCTCCTTTGCATTTAGCGATGAATAAGATGTGTGCGGGTTGAATAAAGAATAATGACGTTTGAATCCAATTTGTATACACATTTCTTTCGGATGGAAGGCATCGTCAATGAAGAACCCCTGAATGTCAACTAATGCGATTCTCATGATGATGATGCGATTCGCTTGAAGTTTCGATATAGACTGACTGATGTTTAATTGACACTCTTGACAATTTCGGTGAGGGGGTTGTATTCCATCAAGCAATCGTGAATGATGATGCAATTTGCCTTGGTATTGGCTGGAAATCCTTTATCCGCTGCAATCTCCAATCGTATGTCGACCGTTGATGATTTTACCGTCTCCTCTTGTCTAGAACAATCGATGATGTAAAGCACGCGTTTTTTGAATTTATCATAACCCAATATGGGATGTTTTGTTGTGAAATTCGTGTAGCTAAGATAGAAATCGGTATAGTTGTGGTGGGCTAGAACGAAATCTTCCTTGGCAAAGTCCAAATTCATCCGTTCGTTAGGCCAATACTCTCCGTTCAGCGATAAGCGGATGCTTGATATATCCACATGATCGAATATTGTAGGATTAGCTTTCACATTGTTAAGTTTATCGGTTTGGAAAAATACGATAACATACCGTGGTTTTTCAACGGACGCGCTAGTTTTCACAGCCCATATTTCTCTCTTCGCATCGGCCGTTATGGCAGGCAACTCGTGTATCTCCCTCTTCCGGAAAGCGAATAGTACAGGAGAATCGCTCTTGATGGATCGCTATAGCTTCTCTCTGATTAGATCATTGGGATAGATATATTTCACCTTCAATTCTATACTATCAACCAGAAATTTGACTGTGGTAGCTGCGTTCTCAATTATAACGCAATCGTTATCGTTTCGAGCACGTACCAATCGAATCGTTCGTCGTCCGAACGTGATTCGGGCGTAATCGTTGAAAATGTTGAAAATATGCTTGAGTGGGTTGAGTAAACTGAACGACTTTGCTGCGTTCAATATAACACTTTCTTCCGGATAAGTCCAGCTGGCTATAGACATATGCGTCGGATCTGTGGGAGAATAACATGTAAATCCTCGCACAGCGCTAACTATTCCAGGGTCACGTACATTTTCGATGTCTCTACCGCTCTCGCTGTAGGAACACGAGTCGAAAAGAAAAGGCCCATAATCAGGTACCAATCTTATATTACCCATTCCATTAACTTCGATTTTCCCTTTGATCGCCAACAGAGTATCTTTCATAGCAAAAAAGCGAATACTTGATTTATTCCAAACTCTATGATATCGCTGTTATTGAACGCCTTGACGAATGGTGTAATCGATCTGTACTAGGTTTTTCGAATCGATTCATCAAATTTCGGTTCCTGGTACATATCGAAAATAGGTGAGATGATCGCTGTATGATGAACATCTCTGGCATCGCTATTGTTACGTGCATACTTCATTTTGGATAATGACATTCTTGTTTAAGACGAAACCCCAATGATTTCAAAATTACGATGTTGGTTCTGGTAAGTAGGTCACGCACTTTAGGTGTTTTGTTGAAGACTGATGATGATGTGATGGGGGAACTGTTTTTATTGTTGTTGATGTTGTTGTCCACAAACAACCCCATATTTTCTATACTTCTTGTAAATGTAAATGTAGAATACTTTCTTCACCACGAAAGTTTATTGGCTTCAAATGTTGATCTAAAGCTAGTACGGTTATGTTGGTAATCTCTCCGATATCGGATACTGGTAGATAGAGAGGATTCTTCGGACGCTCCACAATCCTATAGCCGGGGTCGATGGTGATAGGAAAATCGTAGATCGTATGCGCAGGTCTATTTCGACAGAAGGCTCCCACTCTATTGTTCGACTCGAAACGTATGTTGGTGACTTTTATTATGTTGACAGGTAAATCAGACATGTGCACCACACCGTTCTTCAATACCCCCCTCGGAAATCCTAATATTTTAGCAAGACTATCGTTTTTTTCAAACGAAATATCGTGATTTTTATGGAATATTTCACACTAACGTATTGTTATTCGGTTTCAGCGAGAATATATCTTCTTTAACCTTCAATTCTTTCCTGATAAATTCTTCGATATCGCTTATCTCGTAGTTCCCAGCCGGAATTGTTATCGCTTCAAGTGTCTTAGTCTTCGCTTTTGTTTATCTCCTTCTACGTAAAAGTAGAATTTCTCGTTCTCTATATCGAGTATGGAATTGTATGAATTGAATCCCAACAATGCTAAATAATATTTTTTGTCTGGCCTCAGCACAATCGAACTCTGCGGTGTAAACGAGAATATATAGTTGGTGCTTGATAACGTGAACAACTGAGACATGATTCTGATACAAATTTATTGAAACATCTTTTATTTATATTTTAACATTAATAGATGGAATAAGTATGATCTCATAAAGTGTGGGTCGTCTTTGCAAACTTCTTCTATCAACACTTGCTTCTCGTGATGAGTTATTTCCTCGTTCTCCATGATGTGAGAAATCTGCACAGATAAACATTGAGAACATAGTTTGCGTGGGAGTTGTGGACCATCGCAATCTTCATCGACATGTTCCTTACACTGAATATGACGGTAAAGGTAATCGAACATATGTTCCGGAACCTCATTCTGATTGAGAAACACCACATCCAAATGTTTTAGGATGTATTCCATCGGTAGAAACGTTAAATTCTTACGTGTAAGTTCGCTCGTAGGTTTATTGATACCCTCGATCAAATTTCCATAAATAAAATCGATGATTTTCCTCAAACACTCTCACTACTACTCTCATTTTCACATATCTATTGTATTAATGCAGAAGTGAAATCCATGGTGGTCTGGGGTTGTAACTCTTTGAATAATCGAGTGTGACTGAGAAATTTCAAACACAACTGTCCACATATCACTTGATTATAGTTCTGATAGGTGTCGTTATTGTAGAAAATCCTAACGTTCTCACCCAAATATCGAACGAGTTCCTTTGGTGGCTTCAAATTTCCAAAAGAATCAAAATATTCTACATCGTTATCGATTTTTCTGAACGCTACCCAATGTGTTCCATTGTTTTTAGTCAAGTCCAAATTTAGAATGATCAATCCCAGGCCTCCTTCAGCGTTGCGTTTCAAGTATAAACCTTTTCCCAACAATTCCATAGGTTTGTTGTGACGTTGATCTTCTTCAAACTTCTTTTTGGCATTTTTAGCGTTAACCACCGTATTTGCGATAGCACTTGCACTTCCTGCAACCGATCCGAAGGCTCCTAGAGCTCCTAAGATGGGTAGTAATAGTGGGAGGAATCATCCAGATTTTGGTAGTGGTATTACTCTTGGTACTCTGATACGCTTTCTACCTCCAGCTCGTTTAATCGCGATCCGTGCGGCTTTCAACGCGTTCATAGCGGACTTTCTCAATGAAGAAGATGGCTCCATTGAGTTTGCGATGCTTCCAACGATATCTCTCCGGAAACAACATCCTCGTTGTCGCCCCCGTTTCTTGATACCCATATCTAGTTTTCGTTTAATCTTCATTCCACCAGTAACCAATAAACTAGAGAGTCTTTCACCTGCGCTAGCGTCTCTTGATTTAACTCGTTTCCAAGCAGCGTCCTCTAATATTTTATCTGCCTCATGACGTTCCTCCAGAGATTTGTTTTGTGAATAAGCTATATCGTCTTCGCGACAAGCGAAATCTGATGGATTGATACCTTTATCACAGCGTGCAAGACGCTTTTCCAATTTAGTTCCAGGACCACAGAATTGATATGAAGGAATTTGTAATTCAAACGGGAGCTTGTTTATGAGTGTATTCAATAAACCTTCACCTTGATGAATCAACATTGTTAATGAGCATACGCTCTGGTGATTTTTCTTTTTATACGTTATCATTAAGTTGAAATGTTTCACACCATGAAGACCGTTCGACAAGAAAAGACATTTCCAATCGAGAATTTAGATTCAAAAGTTGGAACGAATCGCGTTGGTAAACATGGTAAACTGTTACCAAACTCTTTTCGTGCTTTAATTTGTGGTCCGAGCGGATGCGGAAAAACAAACGTAATGTTATCATTGTTGTTCAATCCAAATGGTGTCAAGTTTGAAAACGTTTACGTATATTCGAAGTCATTATATCAAGATGAGTACATACTGTTGCAGGAGATTTTGGAACGAGTAAAAGGAGTTGGTTATTTTCCATATAAAGACAATGAAGAAATTATAGGTCTGAACGATGCAAAACCAAATTCTATCTTCATTTTTGATGATATATCCTGTGAGACACAACAAGAAAATTCGAGAATATTATCCGATGTGTAGACATAGAAACATTGACGCATCATATCTAGGTCAGACATACTCTAAAATTCCTAAACAACTGATTCGCGATAATTCTAACCTGATCGTGTTATTTAAACAGGATGGAATGAATCTAAAACACGTGTTTGATGAGCACGTATCCCCAGACGTTACTTTCGATCGATTAAAAAAGATGTGTTCTATGTGTTGGATGGAGAAATTCGGGAAATTGATAATTGTTAAAGATGTCGATTTGAACAATGGAAGATACCGCAATGGTTTCGATGTATATATTAAAGTGTGAATGTGAAATCTATAGCAAATACACAATGGACGCTGAACGGTTAGCACGTGAACGAAAAATCGCTCAATTGGCACGATCTATACGCAATAAATATCTCACATTGAAATTGGGTAAAACGGAAGAGGACGAGTCGATCAATAAATTATTTAAACCCATATCGGAACCACTTCGGAAAAAAATCAAATCCAATGATACACCATTAATTAAACGTGAAATTAAGCAAGAGAAGGATGATGTGGAGGAAGAGGAGGAGGAGGATGAGGGAGAGGAGGAAGATGAAAGAGGAACGGTATTGGATGTAAGCGATGCAAGTATGAAAACTGTTATTGAAGAGTCTGACAACGATGATGATGAGTATGACGTATTAGAATCTTACCCAGAGCTATTTCAAAAATATATCGGTGATTATTGGTCAGGGAGTAGAAACATCGATAGAGTTTATGGCCCAGTTCACGATGCTAGTTCGTTGTCATGGTTACTAGGAGGTAAATTAATCGATTTCAAAGATAGAGATGCTATTGTGACACAAGGAAGAAAATTCAACAGCACCGTCGGTCTGTGTGAACTTATATTCTATGACAAACCTAGAAATTTCACCAAGAAAGATAAGATGAATTACAGGATGATTCTGAACTTGACAAATCCCCATAGAAATAGTGCTGGGAACTTGAAAGGTACTCGAAAATACAAGTACATTAAAATAATTCGACCTCTAATTCATAAGGACGCTCTTGTAGGCAATTGACATATAACAACGAACCAGTGGAGTACGTGTACTGGGACGATCCGAACGAGCTTGTGGAACGATTGACTCTTTTGATGGTATCTGAACAAGCTGGGAATACATCGCACGACAATGAGATAGTCGCTATAATAAATGAGCTTCGAGAAGCCGATATCATATATTAGTGTGTGTTCATTACTGGTTCATATCATTTACACGATGAGTCTTGATAAGTTTGGACTAAGATCTGTGATTGGTGGTTCAACCAGCATCAACGCTCTTCGACAATCGATGTTTTCACATGTTCTAGCCCGTACACCAGATGGTGATGTAGATATCGAGAACGTGAAAATTTGTAATGTGAAAACGCCCACATTCAAGAACGATGTTGCAAGCAAGATTTATGTCGATGATGCGAGTGCGAAGATTGGGGAGAACTTGGAGCGCATCTTCAACGATGACTTTTCACATGAGATTCAGAAAATCAATTGGAGAGATGAGTAGTTTCTCCATCAACATACAATCGCACAGAAATCAGAGTGATGCTAGCTTTACGAGTTTACATGAAGAATTGGATGAATACAAGAAGAAAAATGCTAAGGATTTCAAAACCGTTGGAGTGAATACCGCTTATGTACTCGATATCTTCAAGAAATTCTCTGATAATTTCGAAACATATCATAAGAGTCAACGCGTTATTTTGCGTGATCATAATGATAAATTGAACAAGATCACTATAGATTATAACATAATGGATGTACATCAGGAAGATATTATGAGTAGGCTGCTGGCGTTGGAACAACGTATGACGACACCCTCGAAGAAAAGAACAAATGATGCTTACACCTCCACCCCATCAACCAACCCGAAACGTATAACTCCAAATTCTATAAATAAACCGACAAAACTGATGTTTAACTAGACAATAATTGAAAAACGATGCAACAAGTTGTCGATGAGATTCATAAGTCAGCCCGAAAAAATTTCAAACGTCGTCGTACAATTTTGAAGGGACTGGATGACTTGTAGCAGATGGATCTAGCCGAGATGGATAATTATGCTCGTGAAAATCGAGGATTCAAGTATATTTTGGTGATGATCGATTGCTTCTCGAAATTCGTGTGGACTCGTCCATTGAAAACGAAATCAGCCGAAGAGGTTCGAAAAGCCGTTAATTCTATATTGACTGACAATACTCTTGTATTGTTTTATTAATATTTCATCACCAAAATGTTTATTGACCAATATACTTGAAGAAATGTTATTTTACTATAAAAATACGGTTTTGTATGATTTAGAACAATAAAATATGACCAACAGTTTTTTTTATTAAAAACACATATACATACATCATGGAAAGTTTTTTTATTAAAACAAGTATATAACATATGGATACAAATACAATTACAATTAACATATCAATACAAATATTAAAATTAACACATAAATCATCATAGAAAGTTTTTATTAAAACAAGTATATAACATATGAATACAAATACAATTACAATTAACATATCAATACAAATATTAAAATTTACATATCGAAACAAATATTAAGATAATAGTGGATAGTGTCTATAAGGTAAAGTGTTTGTTCTATTCTTCTTCAGGAACCTCTTGTTGTCAAAAAGGCTGAGGGCAATTCTATTTTGTTCTATAGTGTAGAGATAGATTTTTGGACTCTATATATGCTGGTTTCTTCTTCAAGACATTTAACAAAATCCTCTTGTGAATTATAATCTTTCATATACTTATTATTAGCAGCCCCGAAACTATTGCTGCATTGACTAACACCTCCTCGTATCCCCCTTTCTATAAACATAATCATATCTATATCTTTTAAAAACTGAAGAGAACTATTTGTATATTTCAACATACACTCCCATGAGGAGCCAGGTAAAGTTAAATTATACGTAGGATCAAGTTTATATATCTCTAAACATTTGGCTCTGAAATTTTCAAAAACATCTGTCAACAGCAAAACATCTGTTTTCAAGTATAAATCTGAATACTCACCTAAATTACTACAATTAAATTTTTTCCAAACGTTTTGAGCATGTTCATAGTCTCCTTCACTTATTGATTCATCTTTCAATTTATTATAAAAATTTTCGATTAGTGGTAAATTTGGTTCGCTCAATTTATTCCAACTATCTAAATATTCATACGGAAAAACCCCCTTACGGGTTAATAATTTGAACTGATCGTTTGTCAAATGATTATATTCACGCTCCAAAATTTTCAATTGATCAACATTCAAAAAGGACACCAACTCATCTAGTGATGTATTTAAAAATCTACATGAATCGATAAAACGGAATTTAACAGGGGAAAAGAAGGAACCTCTAGTAAAACTTATATACTTTTCTTTATTGATTGGTAGTACTTGAATGTTCTGTTTGTTCGCTTTAGGTAAATCTCGTATCAATAGATACATATCGTACCCAGATAGGTTATGAGCTAAAACAGGCACTACAAATTTATGTTTATATTGCAAATTACAATGTTGGTGTGCACAGCCGCGGAAAACCCCAGTGAAATGACAGTGGTCTCTTACACGTATTTCCTCATCGATAAAACATTTCTCACAAATATGACATTTAGTTCCCCCATTATGGATGATAAATCAACCGCACTCAAACTCATAGGTATGTTACACTTCAATTTTTTCTCTATGAATATACTAATTTTGTCTAATTGTTCGGTTAACCATTTGGCTGGTTCTGAACCTCTATAACTATCATATTTCGAAATGGAATCATCGAAATAACATTTCAGATAATAGCCAGTAAGCTTCATGTAATTGTTTTCGGTTGGTGTATGAAGCTGAATTTGATGGAGAACAGTTTTGGATTGGTAGCAATAGAGCCTCAAAATCGAAATAAATCACAAATGGCACTCGAATTTTATTTGAATAATTGTTGAAAACTGAATGATCTTCTTTAGGGAATTTCATTTCACAAGTATTCATCTTACCACAATCCTCGATATGATTATTATACTTGATCTCACTCCAGAAATTATCCAAACAACGTTCACATAAATAAGTTTTATTCCTAGTAGTAATTTGCGAATTAATAAGTCGATCAAAATTTTTAATCAAGCAATAATGGTATTCAACTATTGGATTAAAAAAATTCGATAATATTTATCCTGAATCAACAACAAATTAAAGTGCGTTTCTAGTTTATTTTTTGATAGATATGCAGGAAGAACCAATAATTTTTCCTTATCAGCAGCACCATCTGTTTTATCACATAATTCTAACTCAAAAACGTGTATACTCATATTATTCAGCTTCTCGAATGAATGGAATTGTGAAATAGGCATCAGGAAAGTTAAATTTTGTAAATTTAAAACAGTACTAAAATGAGGATATGAAGATGTTCGACTTGAATTTGTGTTAATAGCAGGATGCAATCCAGCTGTTACTGCCCAAGCGAAACAATACTCATCATAATTTTTAACATTGATAACAGCATGTTTATTCGGAATTTCTTCAGGGAGAACTATATAGGGAGACCCCGAATTGATTACTTCATATTTATTGATATTTATTTGCAGACTTACTATATTTCTGAGACTCCAATTTGAATCTTTCTCTTGGAATTCTTCTAATTTTTTAGAAAGTTTCTCAATAATATTATCTTTTTACCATTCTAATAAATTCGTTGTATCATCTATTCCTATTGATCGTGTATGAAAATATTCAAAATCTGTCTGAATAAGTTCATCGCTAACGTTCCCTTTAATGTACTCACCACAAAATGTTGAATTAACTTTAATAAAATTATATTCATGACGGATTTTGAAGATTTTAGTATTGAAAAGATGAAAAGCATCATATAAAAAATTAATTGGGTCTAAATGCGAAATATTGATAATCAATCCGGTTCTTGTTCACATTTAAAAGCAGACTGTTCATCCTCCCATCTGATTCTATCATTGCGATTCTTATTTGATATTATTATTATTATTATTTATTGCTCAAATTAATTCACAAAATACATAATAGAGAAATAAATATATATGAACAATAGTACATTGATACACCAAAGTAAAAACACTTGTAGGTGCAAAGAAATAGACATGAATATATACCTATATATTATAGAACATTACACACACTTCATCTTAATGTAAGTTTGAGATACTTATCAATCACACAATTAACACATATATTATAGTCATAACTCATCACTAAAATCATTCACATCCTATCATTCAATAACATGATGGATCTGCTTCCTTTCTGTAATCGCCAAATACTCTTTCAGATTTTTCCTAAATTTTCGTATGCTATTTGTTTGTTTAACATTATCTGGTAACGCATTGAATATTTTCAAGGACATATAGCTGTAACTTTTTTGTCCTTTAACAGTTGCTTTGAATGGAGTTTTGTAATATGTAGATTTATTACGTGTCTGGTACGAATGATCGTTCAGAAAATGCTTCTTATCTTCCGAGAATACTTTGAGAGCTGTTTTCATGAAGTATAATTTTCTTATATCTTGTATACCTGTTTCTTTAAATAATTTGTCAGAATTATATAATTTTGATTTATTTGAGTTTATTTTTAGAATTCTTTTTTGAATAATACTTAGATCTCTGAGATATGTTGTATTAGTACTTCCCCACACAGTTATAGCATAGTTTAAGTGGCTTTCCACAAGGGCATGATAAACAATTTTCCTCGTTTGCCAGTCCAAAAAATTATTTATATGCTTAATTCTGTACATAACATATCTCAATCTATTTACTAAGGTTTCACCGTGCTCATTCCATTTTAGGTGTCGGTCAATTTTTAGGCCCAGGTAAGTAACGGTATTTGATGATTTAATTTTGATTTGGTCGGTATTGCTTTTTATGTTTATTTCCATTTCATGTGAAGTGTCAGCATAGCAAGTGAAGGGTAAGAACACAGTTTTTGCGATGTTTAGAGTGAGTAGATTACTACCATACCAGTTTATCACATCTACCATATCCAATTCGACTTTTTCTTTCAATTCATCCCAAGTATCATCTTCAAAGAACAAAGCGGTGTCGTCGGCGAATGCGATCATTGTTCCACTTATACGCAGATTAAGTAGGCTGTTGATGTATATTAAGAACAGAACTGGGCCCAATACAGTTCCTTGAGGAATGCCACATTGAACCACTTCCATTTCACTTTTGAAACCATTCAGTATCGTACATTGGAGTCTGTTCGAAAGGTAAGACTTAAATAGATCCAATGCCATTCCTCTAATCCCAAATCTTTCCAGTTTTTCCAGCAATTTAGAGTGTGATACCGTATCAAACGCCTTTTGTATATCTATAAAAATAACTAGAGCTTTTTTTCTCTTATCTAGACTATTACATATTTTAGATATGAGTAAATGTATTGCATCTTCAGTGTTACATCCGGCTCTGAAACCAAATTGCTTGTCTGATAATAATTTATATTTATCCAAAAAGGATGTTAGTCGCGTTTTTATGATTTTCTCAAAAACTTTTGAAACACTGCAAATTAGAGATATTGGTCTGAAATTTCCCATGCTCAGCGTATCCCCTTTTTTATATATCGGTTTTATTAAGGCAACCTTAAAGTGTCTGGGACATTCCCCTCTCTCTATAATCTTATTTATGATGAAACTTAGCGGGTGCGCTATTTCTTCTTTAACATATTTTAGTACCTCAGCCTTGATACTGTCTATGCCACAAGCTTTACCATTCTTCAGAGAGACGATTGTCTTTAGAACTTCTTCATTATCTGTGGGATATAAGTAAATACTATTTGGAGAGCATTCCAATTCATGTTTCATAGGATAATTTTTCTTAATTTTTGATGTTAGTTTCGGTCCAATATCGGTAAAGTAGGTATTGAAAGAATTTGCAATTTTTTTGACATCATGAGTAATTTCGTTATTTTCAGTTCTTATGCTATTTATATTTATGTCAGTGTTAGTTAAACCAGTGCTTTTATTAACAATATTCCATATATTTTTGAGCTGTTGAGATTGTTGTTGATTTGTCTCTCATAAAATGTTTTTTTTGCAGTTTTCAATAGACTATTCAATTGGTTCCTGTATGTGCTATATTCTCTCTGCAATTCTTCGTCATCAGGGGTAATTTGCAATTTTTTTCTCAACTCTTCCTTTTTGTTTACAGAATTTACAAGTCCCTGTGTGATCCAGCATTTCCTTTTTCGATCTTTATTTTTTACTTTAATTTTCCTTGTGCATTTTGCGATGTCGTTTTTTAGTATATTTATGAAGAAATCTGTAGCCACATCAGCATTATCTAATCCGTAAAGACCATCCCAATTTCTCTTTGATAATACATACTTCAGTTGATTTTTATCTAGTACACTATTCCAGATATGTTGATTATATTGATTATTCACAGTTTGTTCTGTGCCATATATAAACTGTATAGCTGTCGTGTAGTGATCCGTGATATCTGTATGGATGACAAATGGAAGAAAATATTCAACATTTCTAATATGAGAACTGAAAAAAATATGATCTAGACAGGCTTTTTTCCTAGTAGGTATATTAACAGTAGAAATATAGTTACACTCCATCATTATATTTAAGTATTCATTTTTAATATTCATTCATTTATATTTGATTTGCTATGGTTGTTTGAGTTTCATATGTTTTAAGTATATCAATATTGATATCTCCTATGAATAGGGCATGATCAAATTTATCTTGGGTTCCGGCTAAAACAGTTTTCAATTCGGTTGTAAAAGTTTGTGGGTCTGTGCTAGGGCTTCTATATACAGCAAACATTTTTAAAGTATTGTTGGGGATATGTACATTCAATTCTATTAGTTTTATGTTATTAATAATTCTAATTTGATAATCGTATTTCCATGAGTTTTTAATATAGATTATCACACCATCTGCCTTGTTAACATCTCCACCATTGTAAATGATGTCATATCCTTTCATTTTGTATATGTCTATATTATGCAATTTCCAGGTGTCAGTAAGGATTATGCAGTCTATGCTCATTGATATTTGATATAAGAATACTTTGAAAGTATCCAGGTTTCGATCTATGCTTCTTATATTCTGATGGATTATTGAAAAACTGTCGTTATCTTTGTTTACATTTAGTACATTATCAAGTTCTACAGCAGAATGTAGGGCATACGTTTCCATTGCGTTACATCTAAATTCTTGCAAGTATGGATCCATTTTAGCTAATTAATTTCCGATAAATGTCTTAACACGGCAATAGCGTACAGTTACATATGTTTACTAACATATTATAACCCTGCATTACAGAATACGATAAATAGTATTTTAAATCAATTGTGGTAATTTTACTAATATGACTATGTACTAAAGAAGAATTACTGGAGTATGTGAGGGCTTACCCACCTTTGTTTTTGTTGCCTCTGCTGGGAGTAGATGTTGATTTTTTTTCAGATCTAGTAAATGGTTTTTCCTTGCCGATTTCACTTTTCTGTTGCTTAATTTTATCTACTAGCTTTTTTTGTGTGATATTGGTGGTAATTATTTTTTGATCAGTTTCAAACACTTCAGTATCCTCACCCTCAGTTATTGAGTTTTTCCTAATATTTGGTGTAGATGGAGCACTGCTTGGTTTTTTTCCTAACACTATTCCAAATTCGGTACCTACATCTTCAAGGTCCAAGTTAATTTCTTGAACTTGTTCAGCCTTAAAAATTTCTCCATTGATATGCAATTTTCCAGATTTTATGTATGCGTTTAGTTATTGCTTCTTGCTAATTTGAGATGTTTCCTTAAGATACCTTGCTCGAATCTTTCTTTAGGTGTTAGATCATTGTTGATATAAATGTTATTTCCTTTCAGTTTGTATGTGTTACGAAATATAGCTAGCTTTGTTAAGTATGAAACGAATTCAATTATTATTGGCCCATTTTTCAAATTATTTCTGCCTATTCTATATAGATTATTGACGTCCTCGATTTCTAATTGAATTCCAAGTAATTCTTTCAGCTTATTAATTGTTGTTTCTGGAAAATTTTCTTCACTATGATTTAAACCAAATATAATGGCGTTGTTTTTCCTAGTTTTTGATTTTAAATATTCGATTTCGTCTTTGAGTTTGGAATTTTCTTCTTCCAATACAAGTAGCTTATTCGCGATTTGGTCAACTTTTTTAGTTATTTTTTCCTCAGATTGTTTTACTTGATTCGCAAGATTTGTAATGTCTCTACGTATATTCCTTACTTCATCTAGTATTTGTTGATTGAATATCTCGTTATTTACCATTATTTGTATATTAATCGAAGTTCGTTGAAACTAGTTTTTGTAGGGTATTTCCACGTGAGAGAATCCACAGCTGTATCGTTTTTATTTAAATGTACTTTGATACGATTTTTAACTGTAAAACTCTTGATATAGTTTCATGTATGATTATATACGAGTATTAACATGGATAATCGATATAAGTTTATCTTACAATAAACAGTTGATCTATATCTCCAATGTCTAATTCATACAATGGCCACTTTTATATTCAGAAGAAGCACTTTTATCACATAAATAACCCTAATTATTATGGAGACATAAGCACACCACCTTTCAACTCAACGATCAGAGACTTTTTAGATGGTTCATTTCTAATTTGTAATGAAATTTTGAAACGTTTTATATGACCGATATTTGTCTGAAGTTGATTCTTATCAGCTAAATCTAAATCATCTTTCATCAAATGTCTCAAGAAAGTACGGATATATTTCGTACAGAAATCTATCCATTTCGTTGTTTCTTGAGAGGAAAATTTTGACTTATACAAATCTTTTTGAGCCTGATCGATAATTCTAACAATTTCGGTGCTAATTTTTGAAATAGAGTCCATGATAATAATAGAACAAAAATCTCACCTTACACCCACCACTTTGTTTTTTTTATGAATATTATGAAGTCTGCGAACGCTCCCTAAATCTCTCGGAACTCGATTTTTGCTGCTGGATTCGATTTCCCAAAGTGTTCCTCTCCTCTATAAATCAGTCCTATTGTAAAACTCTGAGCAATATAATGAACTTATTTATGATGTTATTACACACAAGCCAGGCATACCAAATCCTGCTAAAGATATTACTAGGTTGTGTTTGTTTACTGTTCCCTCAGGTCAAAGCCTTATGGGATCATATGTTGCTACGGAGAGTGGAAACCTTATTGTAACTATGCTAGGATAGCTACCCTTTTATGCAACTCGAGGGTTGCGGAGTGTATATTACAGGGTTACACTGCGAGGAGTGCCCTGTGAGTTGGTAGAATGGATTGAATTTAGCTGCCACCAGTTCCCTTTTGAGGTGTTTTAGAGAATAGTCCAGGGAACGAAACTAATCTCGAAGGAGTTCCTCACCAGTAACACTTGGTATAAAATTGTTTAGTAGCGGGGCCTTTCCTGGGCGACGTATATGCTATGCTAGTATGATGTAGCGTAGATGTACGGAATGACAAAATATGAGAAATTCGGCCGATGGATCAATACACTTCTATTAAATCAAAATACTCTATTAATGGTTACGGTCCTCTATAAACCAACACAAAAACGAGAAGAGGGGGGTGCTGACCTCAGAATGTTTGGCTTGAATACAGACTAAATAGCTTGTTCTATAGACTTACCTTGACTCAGTATTTAATCCTTAATCCACAAAGTAAACCAGTAACACCTGAGTTTACACTTCATGCACGGCCTCCACAAAATGTATTAGGCGACGTCTTTCTTTAAGTTATAAATTACACCCCGGAGCTAGTTCTCTCTCGCACCCAGATCAAATTGTCTAATCGTTAAAGGAAATAAATTCTCCAAAATATCAAATTACTTTAGATTTCTATCATCAAGTTACCAATGACGTTCTCCACAATTTCTTTTACAGGTTATTTTAGATTCTAGGTACCACAATATTCACTAGATAGCAAATGATATTAAAGTAAAATGTAAGTTCTCTTGAAACTGATACTTAGAATGATTTTAGGTGAATGAAAGTAAACTTTAAGAATGATAAAAATTGATTCGAATGAATTAATTTACTTTGAGTAATAAAGAAAAGAAAAATATAGTTGTAAAAATGGAAATCTTGTAACTTGTAATACAAAAAAAACAATCTAATGACTAAGTTAAAAATATCAATTAAAAGAATTAATGAATCTGGCTTTGAGAGAGACGGAGCTATATGTACAAGGAAGTTAGCTTACCCAGCAAGATACGACACAGGAACTACTTTTTTTTCTAAGAGTTTTCATTTTTATGTTTCGAATCCCCGCCGGGTTTGATTTCCCCACTTCGATAGAGAAATTCGAATTGGCCAATGAGGTTTATGGTACTACGTTATTCTTTTCCCTAACACACAAATCTGTATTCAAAGTTGCCTGCTTTCCCTATCGAGGGGCAGCGAGTGACCACAAAATAAACTCTACAGACGCCGCTGACACAGTGGTTTTGGCTGTCGCTTGAGAAGTAAGTGCAATTCGGCAAGAATGGCACTTCGAATGCTCTAATTCTTAAAAACCACGTACAACTTGTAAAAGGTATCGGATGGCGACTTCATGTCGCCAGACTGGCATTCCATTATTTAAATCCGAATAAAACTCTAATTGTTGAATCTAGAATGTCTATGTATAGTCTGTTCCTGTCAGGAATTTAGAATGCCCGTAAGGACGGAACTACACGCTACGGAATGATTTGTGTTGTACTCTCATGTGTCTAGTATTCCTGGTTTACTTAGAGTAACTTAATTTTCGGGAGCTTTCTCCTGCTTACGCTACTTTGATTCAATCGTGAAAAATAATAATCCCACGGATTATTACATCACCCTCACCTTGAAGAAAGAACGGGGTTCGGAAGAAACCAAGCTCCTTTCTATAATCGGTATTTTATGTGTATTTTGATCCATCTGCCTAGTTCTGGCCAGCGTGGGAATCTAGGGGCACTAGACACACCTTCACGCTCATATAAATGATCATCAGTCCGATTGGACTTCCCAATAACCTAAATTCTATTCAGCATATTCATGTGGATTTACCACATGACTACAACAATACAATCCTTACGAGCTAAACAAAGAAAGTCTACTTCTGTTTCCCTATTGTCACAACTCTTTTTCGGATTGACTTTTACGCACTAACCCGTACTGTCACTCGATGGTTTAACATACCAGGACGCTCGTGGAGACTGGACATGGACCTGCCGTACAACGAACCGGCTGCTAATCGTCTTCCCTCGCGTTCTGTCCAGTGGAGGGTTGGATACATCGCATGGGCGGCTAAAAGATGGATGGCTTGATGGCGATCGGGCGCAAGTGTGTCCCTTCCATCGGAGTTAACGCGAAGTAGAGGGTACAAAGAACAAAAAAACAAACCAAGAAAGACACATACTGAACGGGAAATATGGGAGTAGGAAGCTTTTAAACGCTTCGGTGGTACATATACTAAGAAGGAACGAGGCGGGGGAGATTACTGAGTCCTTCCAGATGGCGACCTGAGCAACTATTACCTGGCTGGGTTCACGTTATTATATAATCATATCAATATTATCATTACTATTACATATTAGTATTATATCGTTAATATCATTATTATTATACTGTTAAAAGGAGAGAAAAAAATTAATAGAAGGAAAACGTGGAGCGTTCCCTTTCCAATGCCCCATTCAATTCGTGACGCCCACGGTCAGACGTGTTATCCTCGCTGTCCATGGAGTGGTTTCGAGAAGATTAGGGGGGAAGGACAGTCGCAGTATATCGGACCTAGGCCCCACCATAATCGATAACGCCTTCGACCATGCGGTCCTCATTCATTCACGCTTTCAAACTCGCAGCCTGGGCTGACCACATTCACGCTGTTGCTATAGTCATCCAGATCCCCCGGTATATAACGGGAGTTGGGACATCTGGGTGACTATAACAACCCTTCCATCCCTATTCGGTGGTCCTGGAAAGTAAGCATGTACCAATTTTGATCATCGGACCTCCCCAACGGCCATTGCTTTCCTCTTGAAAGGCTCCTCGCATACTTCAGTAAATCTTTGTAAGGGTGCCTTTCCTAAATGAGGTGACGTTTTCCGTTGGTTACACCGGTGGCATCTTCCGCAGTACCTCCTTATGTCTTTCCTTATTTCCGGCCAGAACAGTCTCTGACGCAGCAACCGCCAAGTTTTATACTGCCCTGGGTGGCCGATGTATGCCACATCGTGGTAGTCGTGCATTGCTCTCGGTACCCAACTCTGGGGTACGACGAGTCGCTCGGATCCGTTGTCCGCCACCTGATACAAAACACTACTCTGGGACAATCGGTATCCGTTACCCTCCCCTGACTCGGGGTCTAAGTCCCTCACTACTTGGGCATAAAACTTGTCCTTTTTCTGGGCTACACTATATCTGCCCCATCCCATATAGGTTCTAACTCGGTGCTTGTCAAACATATCTCTAAATCCTTTACCAACAGGACAGAGCACCTGTCCCTATCCTGCGCGGTAAGACATATCCCCGTCTTTTCCGCAGTCTTCGACTGGTCCAACACATAGATCCTAACCTTAATGGGCGTGTGACTGAACATCCACTCTATCATTTGCCCAATGACTCCCCAATCTAACCCGTCTAATCCGCACGCGATTCGTGGCATAGCTAACCATAAAACCTCTTTTTTCAAACATAACTGCCTAAGGTTCCAGAGGGCTTGGAACACGGATCGTTCCGTGGGCTTATCGGTGCTTTTGTCCTTGGTGACCATATGTAACGTGAGGCGCCCTTGGACTTCCATACTGGCAACCTCTCCCACCTTCTTATTCTGTTTCTTCAGCAGGTAGGTGTTTCCAAATGCCTCCCGAAATTGTAGGGCAACTCCCTGGGACATGCCGAAATCCGCACTCACACAGTGAGCCAAAGCGAATTTCTCTGGGGCTTTAAGCAGATCTCCTTCAACGTTGTCTACTGATTTACTCCCGATCTTATTTCCTGCTATGTCTTTTAGACATCTGTCCATTTCAAAGTCCCAATCCGGGCTCTCGTAGACCCGACTTAAGGCGTCTACGTTCCCGTGCTTCCTCCCAGGTCGATGTATGATCTCTATGTCGTACTCCGACAGCAAGATCGACCACCGTCCCAATTTTGAGGTGGGATCCTTCAGTGACAACAGCCACTTGAGGGAAATGTGGTCCGTTACTACCTCAAATTTTTTTCCATACAGGAAGCACCTGTACTGCCTCACTCCAAATACAACTGCGAGGCATTCCAGTTCAGTGATCGTGTACCTGGTCTCCGCGCCGGTCAATTTCCTGCTCGCAAAAGCTACAGGCCGTTCGTGCCCATCGACCTTTTGGCTTAGCACAGCGGCGATCCCTGTTCCTGACGCATCCTTTGATAGGATGAACGGTTCCTTGAAATTTGGATGGATCAGCACGCTTTCCGAGGTCAAGGCCTCCTTTAAGCTGGTAATGGACCCCAGCACTTGTTCCGTGAATATAAACTTCACTTCCTTCTTGGTTAGCTCTGTAAGTGGGGCCGCTAGCTCAGCAAAGTTCGGGATAAACTTCCGGTACCATCCTACCAAGCCTAAAAATCCTCGCACCCCTTTTACCTTAGTGGGAATGGGAAAATCCTTGATAGCTTGCACCTTGTCTGTTAAAGGGCTTACACCCGCCTTGGGAATTTCGTGGCCTAAGTAGGTTACTTTTGGTTTCAACATGTGACACTTACTAGGTTTTAACTTTATGTTGGCTTCCGCTAGGCGATCGAAAACTAGGGCCAGTCGTCGTAGATGTTCGGTCACATCGTCGGCATTATACGTGATGATATCGTCCAGATATACGCTGCGGCCACTGCGGTGTTAATAAAGCGAGCAAAAGTACTAGGGCTATTTGACAATCCGAAAGGCATACGCAGAAACTCATAGTGACCATCCATCCGTCCTTAGGTAGATGAGACAAATCCACTGCGTCTGAATTGCCTGTTTCTCGGTCTTCCCAATCTGGTCTACACCATAACTGAGCCGAACGAGCCGGTTCGACCTGCTTCTGAGCCTTACTTAAAACTTCCAGTCCAGTAGATAGGGTGCCCAGCACAGTCTTTGCCCTTAGTCGGACCGCATAGTTGTTGAAATTCATGAGACGAATTCTCACTTTCTTGGTGAATGGTACTACCGCGTTGGCGATCAGTACTCCTACTTCCAGGTCTTTACCCAAGGCTTCAATCATTCCTAGTTCTCCCGTAGGTTTTTGACATACTACCTTACCCCAACATTCGATTTCACTTCGAGGAGGTATAGATTCCCTTTCCCATAAACTTACGTGACATAGCCGTGTGGAGGGCAGTTTCGCTTCGGAATTCCTGCGCGTGTCTTTCGGTGTATCGCCTTTACTGATTTCCGTGATATGTGGAGGCTTATGCAATGGGAGGGACCTATCGGAGAGTTTGGGCCGAGGCAGTGAAGCTACCTGGGCGTACGTTGGTTTTACCGGTGGTGGTTCAGAGTAAGGAGAGGGTCTGCATGGCATTCCTTTTGAGGTTGAAGGAACCGGCGGTTGTTGAGGCTTTGGCTCAGCGAACGGGGTGGCGATAGTACTAGGCGTTGTCGGTTTTGGTGCCACCAGCACCTGACTTGGTCGTTTATAGGGCACATCCATAACAAGTGGCGTAGTTATTCCTCTAATCTTGATGGTGTTACGAGCATAGTCAATGATGGCTCCGCACTTGTTCAAAAAGTCTCTGCCCAAAATCCCGTCTGCATGTAGTAGGTTTTTAACCACCACCCAGTGTTGCAATAGGTGAGGCCGCCATCTGTTATATTCAACCTGGCATTGAACCAGTGCGAAAGAGGTCATCTCTTTTCCAGAAATACCTACCAAGTGAATCGCGCCGGGCGGGGATACTGCCTCGCTTGGTACGCTACTTTCTTTTAAAAGAGAGAGAGCAGATCCGGTGTCTATGCATAAAGTGCGCTGTTGTCCGTTCAATCGAACCCCTAAGTTAGTGGGTCCTCCGAATGACCCTATGCCTCCTACACAAGGGACTACTACCCTGGGTGTTGTGGGTCTCGTCCCTCTCTCCATCGAGGGTTGTATGGCTCTGAAGTTACCATTCCCTTTTCCCTGACTCTTTACCAACGTCCACTCCCCTGCTCCTCAACCCCACTAGCAACCTTGCTCCTAGGAGCTTCCGGACAAGGTCGTGCTAGTTTAAAGCCGGTTTTGATTGTCCCGAAGGTCGAGCGGTGTTTGGCTTTCTACCCCCTCTAGGTTCACTCCTTCGATCGTAGGTTCCGAAGTCGCGGCAACCTATTGCGATGTGGCCTGGTTTCCCGCATCTAAAACAGGTGACGGGCTGCCTTGTTGTTCCAGCTCGGATCTCATTTGGACAGTCGGGCTTATAGTGCACTTCTTCCCCGCACCCATAACATCGCACCTTTTCCAGTTGTGGTGCTGCCAAACTAGGAGTGGCTGAGGGTCTTGACCTCAACTGGAGCTCAACCCTTTCTGACTGCCTAGCCATTTCCTCCGCCTTTTTTAGGGTGAGGCTTGGTTCTCGCATTAATGCTGTTCCGATATCCCGCATCAATTCTTTCCTTAAGTTCTGCTTAAACTGGTGGATCATAGTCCGTTCAGTATTCTCCTCAACCCCGGAATTTACACTATACATTGTTTCACATTGATTCGATCCAACAGAGGTTTGAGTAGTGGTGTTAGACGTTTTGGGAGGAAAACACCGAAATCATCAATCTCTGCTAGAACTGATTCTCCAAACCGGGTGTTGACAATTTTTGCATTAGTTATCTTATAAACTTTTTTCGTAGGTAATCTTTGTAATAGAGAACACGAGTTCAATGCTTCCATGCTTATTATGATATGAATATCTATAACAAGGATAAATATTACTCAAAAGAATTCGGTATATTTCCAAAACATCAAGAAAACAATAGTTAATAAATGTAATAATCGGTGTGAGTCTGAGTGTACAATAGTAAGTGAAAGTAATAATCGGTGTGAATTTAAGTGTAGAAGTGAAAAGCTAACTTGTTGACATGAAGTTAATTTGAAATGTACCAATTTGAAATAACAGTTCCTGAATCGAGTTTATTATCATACGAATCATATTCATTTGAAGTTAATTCGAATAATAATAATATAGACTTACCTCAGATTGCACCACACAAAAAATACAAGTTGCTCGTTGGAGAATCGAATGTATAATGATTGAATTATGTTCGAAATAATACCATTTCCACCTTCTTATCAACGCTGCGCGCGATTCGTACAGTTGCCTACGTGACCTAGATCGCGTAATCACATTCCCAGGCTAATTTGCTTTACTCTTATCAATATCAGCACAGGAAACAGTTTACGTTTTCATTCTGTTGTTGACAGGAAACCTCATTGATAAGATTAATATTTCAAACTAATCATTCCTAATTATACGTAGATAGAATATCAACCGCATACAATCAGTTGGTTGCAAAACAAAGTGTTATCTGTATTCGTTTAAAATTTAAGGTAACTGCGCGCGATTCCTACAGTTGCCTACGTGACCTAGATCGCGTAATCACATTCCCAGGCTAATTTGCTCCACTCTTATCAATTTCAGCATAAAATATCAACCGCATACAATCAGTTGGTTGCAAAACAAAGTGTTATCTGTTTTCGTAAATTTACTGGTAATTGTCTACCACAAAGTCTACAAGTTACGACTAGTAAAAAATGAAAATGTGGGAATCAAAATCACGTATGTAACTATTATATAACTCTACTTTGGAATTGTTCATTTAATTCCAAAAATGCGAGAACAGTCTTATTTTGAAATTGAAAAGTCAATATGAGTGTGGAATTTCTAGAGCTATTTACCAATCGTACAGACATTTTTACAGCTACTATGTATGTAAACTGATATGACAGTTCACTAATTCATAGATGGCGTCCAGATATCTAGACATCTGTGACATCTGTGTAATAAACGTTTTGACATATGTGATATACGTCATAAAATGAGATCAACACGTGATAGACGCCTTGTTGAAGGACTACGTGACAACCGCCTCGTTGAAGACTCACGTGACAAACGCCATGACACCTCGTTTAAGATCTGCGTGACAGACACCTCGTTGAAGGAACACATGACAGCCACCTCGTCTATGGAACACGGACAGACGCCATGACACCTCGTTTAAGACCTGCTTGACATACACCTCGTTTAAGGGACACATGATAGCCACCTCGTCTATGGAACACGTGACAGACGCCATGACACCTCGTTTAAGACCTGCGTGACAGCCACCTCGTTTAAGGAACACATGATAGCCACCTCGTCTATGTCTATGGAACACGTGACAGACGCCACGACACCTCGTTTAAGACCTGAGTGACAGACACCTCGTTTGAGGAACACATGATAGCCATCTCGTCTATGGAACACGTGACAATGGCATCTCTCATACAAACAACCTGTATATACAACATAACACACTCTTTACAAACACCCTGTATATACATTCAAACAACCAGACTCGCAATCACTGATAACGCTATCTACCCGATAACGCTATCTACCCGATAACACTAATTACAAACACCGGATACCAATCGCCAACACAGACCGGGTAATTCACAATCACTGATAACGCTATCTACCCGATAACGCTATCTACCCGATAACACTAATTACAAACACCGGATGTGACGTCACACTTCCTGTCCCAAAGCGCGTGGACTGTATCTACTCCTGTATGTCCTATGAAAATAAGATGATTTGAATTCATTATTTTTTTGTTGGTGATTAATTTATTATCATTAATATTCATGGTAGCTACTGAACTATAGTTGCAGCGTAACAGATGATCTGACTTGACATTAAAGCACGTCTGTGTCGTCTATGTTGTCTTCGTCACCTGTGTCATCTATGTCGTTTTTGTCGTCTGTGTCGTCTTTGTCGTATGTGTCGTCTGTATCGTGTTTGTCGTCTATGAAGACAGTGTCGTCAATGTCGTCTTTGCCGCATTTGTCGTCTATGTCATCTTTGCCGCGTTTATCGTTTTCGTCATCTGTGTCGTCTTCAGAATCATCTTACAGAACATCCTCTACAAATACGTTCATTATCATTAGGTGCCCGTCAAATAATATTATGGTCATTTGTATATGTGCGCTCATCTGTATGTTCCTGCACTTGACATCAAATTTGTTAGTGATTTAATATAATACTCTTCAAAGTATGAAAAAGAGCTCCTATTAAAATTAATTTAGATTTTTATAATAAACGTTTAATCTGGAATATCATGTGTCGGTTTGCCTGTATGATTCATATCCAATAACAACTAAAAACAAAAAACGTACTAGCGTTCTTACGCATCGAACACTCAGCGTGGACCCCAGCGATAAATATAAATATAAGTTCACAGAACATCATAAATGAACTATCGATTCAACATAACTGCGGACCTTGAAAGATCTGGCTTTCAAAAATACAAAAAAACAAAATGATAAGCTTGACTTCAAGAGTACATAACTGGGTTACAATGGTCAATCACATAGTTTCTATTGGTAACAAACTAATTTTATTGACTGCACGCTCACGACACCAGCGCGAGTCTCAACAGATACCACTCGAACAATATTGTCCTTCCCAGGATGCACTGCCACGATTCTTTTCATTTTCTAATTCATCTGTGTAACATTATCTTCATGCAAGACGATTAGCGAACCTAGTAAAAGATCATGCCTTTCTTTGTACCACTTTGTTCTCTGCTGTAACGTGTGTAAATAGTCCTTTGACCAACGGTCCCAAAACTGCTGAATTAACAATTTCATGTGTCGAAAAACTGCTGCATGTGTATGCAGGTTCTCAGATACTGGTACCTTCGGTACAGCTATTAGCGGACTGCCAATTAACAAGTGTCCGGGCGCGGGCGTTAATACTTCCAAATCGTTGAGATTCTCTGTGAGGGGAAATAGGGGTGTAGAATTTAATATATACTCTATTTGTGCCAATAGAGTATAAAAATCTTCGTATGTCAAATAAACATTATACATGACTCGTTTAATATGATACTTTGTAAGCTTTACGGCTGATTCCCATAGGCCCCCAAAGTGCGGGGATCGGGGTTGTATAAAATGCCACCGAATTTTATTTTCTAATAAAAACTCACGAACACGTGCTTCCTTAAAACTACATTAACTATCTCGGAAAGTTGTTTTTCCGCGCCCACAGAATTAGTTCCGTTATCCGAAAATATATCTGTACATAAACCTCTTCGTGCAACGAACCGTTTTAGAGAATTTAGAAACTCATTAGTGGACAGCTCGCTGACCCATTCCAAATGCATAGCTTTAGATGCGAAACAAATATAAATACATACGTACGCTTTAATGTACTTTTTATCTCTAAACTTGCTGTCTTTGATCAGGTAAGGGCCGCAATAGTCAATGCCACAAGTTGTGAAAGGTCTGGATGGTGTGACTCTAGGCGCAGGTGAATCACCCATTCTTTGATATAGCTTTGAAGGATCAGCTCGAAAACAGATAATACATTCTTGTAATATACGTCTCACCGATTGCCTGCCACTCAAAGGCCAATATTGAGTTCGGATACTTGAAAGAATCGCTCTAGGCCCAGCATGCAAATTGTTCAGATGCTCTTGCCGTATCAAAAGTTTAGTATAATAGTGCTTCGATGGAATAATTATGGGATGTTTGTTATTGAAGGTCAACTGAGAATTTTTGAGTCTACCACCTACCCGTATTATTTCATCTTTATCGAGGAATCGGGATAATGATATCAGCTTGCTACGCCTTGGTAACGGTTTGGATCATTCCAGACAATTTAATTCTTCACTAAATACTCGTGACTGTACCAGTTTCACAATCCGTCTCTTACTATCTTCTATCTCATCAACAGTAATATCGCCAGCTACTCTATTGGTAATGCACAATTTACAATTCGTAGTAAATCGTACCAATAAGGCTATTATACGCCATAATCTTGTAATGGAAGAAAAACGTTCTATCAAATCGTCATTAGGAATTGATGTAATCATAACGACAGTAGGTCTAGTTTCGGGAATTTCACTTGACTCTAACTTACTTCTTGACTTAGGCCAGTATTTATTGTTCATATTCACTTGACTCTAACTTACTTCTTGACTTAGGCCAGTATTTATTGTTCATAGACAACCAAGGCGGTCCTTCAAACCATATGATTAAGGTCTTCGATTTCGTCTGGATCACAACCTCGTGAAATAATATCTGCTGGATTGGATTCTGTGGGAACATGATGCCATTGACACGGTTCACATATACCCCGAATTTGGGCTGTTCTATTGGAAACAAAAGTCTTCAAACTAGCAGGCTCCGAAGCAATCCACGCTTAAACTATGGTGGAGTCACACCAAAAATGTATCTGGTCAAACTTTACTCTGAAGATATTCACAATTCTCTCAGACAACTTTGCTGCCAATAAAGCACCACATAACTCTAACCAATGCAAAGTGATCGTCTTGAGTGGCGCAACGCGAGACTTTGCACATATTAATTTTACTTTAATCTCCCCATCAGAATTCTTAGATCTAATATATATTTTTTTTTAATATGAATATGAACAATACATTTAAGATTACAACACTTAATATAGTATCATACACAAGTATGTAAATGAAAATGTATATACCTGGTTCATACCAACAGAATAAATAGAGTAAAAGGTCCTTAACAGCTAAATTGCTGGAACTGGATCCTTATTTGCCTTAAACGTATTAAGTAGAAGTCTCAAAATGAGTTTTAATCTTTCTTATAAATACTTTTGTGTTTGTTTCATTTTTAATATTATGAGGTAATGAACTAAAAGTTATCGAGCTTGTTGATATTTGAACGTTCAGACCAATATTAGTGCCTATTGTTCCCAAGTATATATTCTTACTTCCCCTTGTCTCATACCCATGTAACTGTTCATGATATTTGAAATCATAATTGATTTTTTGTATATTATTTTTTGTTTTATATATATATTTACATTGTTCAATTTTTTCGATAGTCTGTAATGTTTGCAATTTCAAATCTTTATATAATTGTTGGGTCGGTGTTCTATACTCTTTCACAAATAAAATCTTTAGAACTTTGTTTTGAAGTCGTTGAAGTTTATTGAACAACGTAACTGTACTATTTCCCCAGATTGTAATTAGGTATCTGAATATGGATAAGAAGTATGCATTGTAGATTTTATATTTCGATTCTTGGTCTAAATAGTCACGACATTTAAATAAAGCTCCTACCATTGAAATAATTTTATTGTGGATGTATTTATAATGAAAAGCCCATGTTAATTTGTCATCAACAATAATTCCCAAATATTTCGTATTTGTTACCCTGTCAAGAATTATATCATCAATTTTTATTTGTATATTGTCACAATTTTATTTTTTTGTTTAAATAACATGTATGTTGTTTTGTTAATATTGATTTTCGATTTATTTTGTTGTAGCCACATACAATAATGTTTTAAATCGTCATTTATTAAATCTTCAAGACTATTTAGATTTGAATAACTGTATCATCCGTAAAAGTAAAGTATCGAGCCGCAAGTTGCGCTTCCTTAAGGCTTAAAACATATAAAGAAAAAAGTAGTGGCCTTAGAACGCTAACCTGAGGAACTCCACAGTTGGTAGTCAATATCTCACTATTAAGTCCATCCAATATTACATATTGTTTCCTATCTTTAAATACGATTTTATAAGATCAAGTATTTGCCCTCTGATACCCATTTTATTTAATTTTGCTAAAAGTATTTCATGATTAACTACATCAAATGCTTTTCTCAAATCTACAATAATTGCAACAACAAAGTTACCTTTATCAAGTTCTTGGGATACAAAGTGCGTAAAATCAGTCACAGTACTTTGCGTACTACTATTTTCTAAAAAACCATATTGGTATTTATCGATAATTTGGTATTTCTTAGTAAAACTGAGAAGGCGTTTCTTTAACAGTTTTTCAACAATTTTGGAGAACAAACTTATCACAGATATTGGCCTGTAGTTTTCCAGTGACTTGTATGAGCCACTTTTATGGATAGGTGAAACTTTGCTTACTTTTAATATATCCGGAAATTTACCGTCTTTGAAAATTTTATTCATTAATCTGTTCAATACATGAACAAGTTCATCAATTATTAAATTAATTTCATAATATTTTACTCCATCATTTCCCGCAGCAGAATTTCTTTTTATTTCACTTGATATTTCCTTAATTTCAATCTCATTTGTTTCATTCAAAAATAATATACATACAACAACCATATGCAGCTTGGGAAGCATCGCAAAAACAATGTAATTCGATGTTACTGTCCTTACCTATGATACATCTGGCTATTTTTAAATTGTTTGAAGCTTCAATTTTTCTATTGAATCTATGGAAAGACACTAAACTACTTGTGGATATTTCTTCATCCCATTCTACTTTCATCTGCCATAAATCTTGGATGACGATCTTAGCCCTAACGATAACTGGACCTAAAAGACCAAGTGGGTCGAAGATCTGCGAAACAATCGAGAGAATCACTCGTTTCGTGAAGATTTTATGTTGACTAGAATGCCAAGGTTTTAGAACCTTGTGTATCTTTAATGATATATTGAGACTGATCAGTTGTCTCCATGCTTGCCTGTACCTCTAATACACATTTATCATTAGATTTCCATTGACATCTTTTTGCAATGAAAGATGCCGCAGATGTTCCGTATGTGAGCGTGTTAGGCCTGTAATGACCTAAACCCTCTGTATGCTTGAAACCCCAAACGATTCTTTTATATTCTCGGTCCTGTTCATGCATATCTATGCATCGATACATTTTCGCTACATCTGCAGTAAACGCAATAATATGAATACGGAAACGTAAAATTATAGAAAAAATATCTGTTCGGACCAACCTTGAGAATATTATTCAATGAAATATTGGTGCTCGTCTTAGCACTAGCATCAAACACAACGCGTAGTTTAGTAGTTTCAGAGGACTCTTTCAGTACATAATGGTGCGGCAAATAACAGCCGTGATTATTTATTTCAACTGGTTTGCTGATTAGTGACATATGACCTAGATCTAAGTATTCTGACATAAAACCTATACCTACTTATCATACAAAGTCTTGATTTTTCTCTAATTTTCTTTCTAAATTTCGATACCTACTAATGGCCAAATTTAATGATTCTCCTAATGTATTTCGGTTGTCCCGGAAAGGCAACCTTACCATAAATCTGCCACTTGAACTGCGCTGAAAAGTATTCTGAAAATGTTGCTCGCAGTCTGCATCTTCAGTGGTATAAATAGTTTTCTTTATGTCACATTCCTCCAATCGCCAAAATGCTATTACTTGATTTTCTAATGAATCCATTCGTGCCAAATTACATAAAGAATGCCGACCATTGGGCCAGCAACAACCCAGCCTAGTTTAGTCTTTTGCAATATTGGTTTTTGGACACCAACCTTAATTTGACCCAATAATAGTAGATCATAGAATATACTAGCCCCAAGCAATAAATCAACCTCGGAAGCTATATTGAAATTTGGATCTGCAAGTTTCAAATCACCAGGCAGTTCTAGGCTAGATATATCGAAACTAAATTGTGGAATATTTCCTGTTATTTTATCAATTACCAAAAATTGTAAATCCATTGAAGTATCAGTCGTAAGAGATTTAATTACTGCCCTAGTTATTTGCGAAACCTTACTTGAAGTACCATTAATGCTCAAAATAGGCACAGAGGTGGACTTCATAGGCAACTCCAGTTTACGCCTTAAGCTCTTAGTTATGAAATTAGATTGTGATCCTCCGTCCAGTAAAGCTCTAGCTATAACAGGTTGACCTTGAGAATCAATAATTTGCACAAGTGCAGTAGACAAAATAACAAATATATTATTCTGACAATGAGTAACCGTTACTGTTGTAGGTTCATAATCAGGAATCCTTGCAATAGTTGTACAAGCTGTCACCGAATTCCCTTCTGTCGATAAGACCTGTGCTTGAGTATAAGCCGAGTGCTTTGTAGAAACAGACGATGCTGCATTTTGTGAATTGTCTCTTGGACCCAAGTGTAATAATGTATGATGTCTTTTTTGACATATGCGACAACCACCGGAATGACAATCCCTATTGCCATGTCCAACACGCAAACAATTAGTGCAAGCTCTTACCTTTCTTATTTCTGCTAATCTGTTACTGGGAGTCAATTTCAAAAAACTCTTGCAATTTTGAATACTATGATCCAGTTTGCATAATAGACACTCAATCTTATCCGTACTAAAATTCACCGAATAAGTTTTATCGGTTATTTTACGTGACCTTCAGGCTTCCAACAACTGACATCTGTCAGTTAGGAATTTTATAAAATCATCTATATTTAATTCCACCTTATCATTACTCTTGATCTTCCACTCCTTTTTAGATGCTACATCTAATTTCGAAAATAACATATATATTAAAATGGTGCTCCAAGATTCTACTGGTTCACCCAAATTTTTTGAAGACCTGTAATGTTTCAAAAAATTGTCTAAGAATGAACGTAATGCATTAGCTGATTCCTTTACAATGTTGTTCAAATAATTGCTTTACATGGGTTTCTATGGTAAGTTTTTTGTTCTCATATCGCGACTGTAGCAAGTTCCAAGCAACCGAATAATTGCTGTCATTAATTGTCAGTGAATCAATGACCGACGCAGCCTCACCTTTCAAAGACACTTGCAAATAATAATACTTTTGAATGCTACTCAAATTATGAATTATGTATCAAAACTACAAAAGTGTCTCTAAAAGTAGCCCATTTCTCATAATTACCATTGAATTCTGGCAATTTCATGGCTGGTAACTGTACACCTGAATGAATGTTAGTTAGTCATGGTAACTTGTTTGAGTTTGAAGAAGCATTTGGTATTGGGTCAGCAAGTTTTTGAATATTTATTAACTCTTTTGCCTGCGCGACAATAGCAAAATATTTATCTTCAAAATACATTCTTTCTTCGAGTTGTTCCGAACTATCGGATGATTGTTTATACTTATGTTCAATTTCTGTTTGAATGTATCAAAGATTCTATCAATTTTTTCTAATCTGGTACATTTTTCGGTAACTTTATCGTGATTCCTTGAATTGACTAAAAAACTAGCGAATCTGCTTAATTGTGCTTTTAGTTGCCCCCTACGAACCACCAGGTTTCTAAGAGTATCCTCTGGTTCAGCGTCAGCCATAATTTACACAAGTATGTATAATTTGTAATTATAAACTTATGAGTGCAAAAATGCAGAAATGTAATTCCACATCCAAATTGGCAATAGAATCTATATTAAACAAGGGTAATTGGAAACTCACAGATTTTCCCGTTAACATTAAAATAAGACGACGACGATAACCTTCACATAGGTGCTGCAGTATCTTATTATGCCTACAATTTTTGCGGCTTTTCCATGGAAAATGCGGCTTAAATCCTACTCGAATGGACTAATTTTATGTTAGGTAGCACTGCTATTTCTTGGGGTTGTAAATTCCTTTAGCAAAATGCCACTCCAAATGTTATAAGTTTATTTGAAATACAGCAACAAAATATGGACTATAAAACGTCAAACAATTCGTTACTTATAACATAACGACTAAAAACAAAAAACGTAGCGTCCTTACTCATCGAACACTCAGCGTGGACCCCAGCGATAAATATAAATATAAGTTCACAGAACATCATAAATGAACTATCGATTCAACAAGTACTGAAACACAGGTACCTTAATATTGTGAAAACAATATTTTGGTACAAAAACAAATACATATAGGAAAGATTCATAGCGTGATCAAGTACTGGAAACCCAGAAACCGTAACATCGGTAAAAAACGAAACACACAGGAAATATCAACAAATGGATATAGTACTGAGTCACTGGTGCCTTAATGTTGTGGAGAAACAATATTTTGGTACAAAACAGATACATACAGGGAAGATCCATAGCGTGATCAAGTACTGAAAACCCAGAAACCGTAACACCGGTAAAAAACGGAACATATAGGAAGTTATCCACAGAGAGATAAATCACTAAGACAGAAAATACCGTAAAATTGGGTATCAACCATATTACGGTATAAACATAAGAACTTAGAGACAAAAAAACGTAACATCAACGTAAACACGAACGTGAACATCAACGTACACAACAATGTAGATATTTACGTTTGATCAACGTAAATATCAACATAAACATCAAAGGAAACTCGCATCGATATAACATCGAGAAAGAAAGAGAAAGACGCAGTCCATATCCTGAAGTAATGCTATAAGCGATTCCGGGATATGGATGAAGATCGGAGAGGTCTTAGCAGGTATGCTGTAATATAGAATGAGTCCTGCAATACCTGAAGTGATAGATAAAGCTGATGGTGTGCATAAAGCATTTCCTCTCCACAGAAAAAAAAAGGTAACAAAGGATCGACAATAAAGCGAAATGGTAATTAAAAATGTTGATTTATCAGCAACTACTATCACCGGGGCGTCACTCTTCTATGGTTGATGTGTTTATAGCAGATGACGCAGGTATATTATTTTAATTTCGAATATTGATCTTCCGAATCTTAATCCACATTTCGTAATGAATTTTCTATAGATGCGCCTATGTTAATAGTTATTCTGAATCCCCCACAACAGATTCAAATATATATCATGTTTGATTTTAAATAATGTATGCGAATATTTCTCACTATTATGGAGGTATTGGAGCTCGAGCGAGCTATCTCTATATCGCAAATATAATATATTATAAATATAATATAGCGAATATCATTTTCTCTGGTAGACAATAAACTAATTCAACAATTCTAGTCTGTAAATGTGTAATATTTAAAGTATCATAGAATTATGGGATGGTTGCGAATCTTAATATATTAGTGCAGTTTCGAATCAGAGTCGTATTGTTCATGGCGACGGTAACTATCTTCAAGGTGCTTGCCTAAACGACATGTTATTTACTTAGGTTATAGATCTCTTAGATGCGTAACTACACAAATAAAAGTAAATGTCGCTGGTCAACAATAATACTGGCCTTATTGAGTTGGTACCCAAGTTCCTAGAAAACTCACTAAAAATATGCGATTTTCGACCTAATCGAACATCAACTTTGAACCCGACAAGCTAAAATTGGCGACGGGTTCGAGCCCGGAAAATGGTCGAAATGTAAACTTTGAACCTTTTAAAAGGTCGCGATAGCCCCAAACCGGGTCAAAAACTGTTTTAAAATAGTCAATTTTCGATAAATCGAATGACGTTCACGTGAGAAGGCCGTAGCACGCGAGTTGGAAGAGTGCAAAAGTTAGGAACATAGGAATTCTTTGCGAGGGCTTTTCGCGTACCGTTTTCGCTCCATGTAGTTAGATTTAGTCGGGATACGCACCCGAAAACCCTTCTTTTTTCCAAAAATTATGTTTAAATAGGAAAATTTAATTAAAATAGGAACAGGTACTCTCAGGTCTCAGCTACGAGCTTCTGACGTGCCGAGTACCAAAGGGAATTTTCTAGCTACTAAAATATACCCGAAGCGAGTAAAAGCTAGCGGCCCATAGCAAAAAAGACTTCATTACGACTGGCGCCGGCCGCACGGGCCACTAAACGGCCCCAAATTAACAAGATCGAGGTAAAATGTATAAACTCTAACTGACGCGTAGCGAGCTCCTCGAGGGATATGTCAAAATCATTTCGTTCGTAGCTTATTACATAGGAGGTTTGGCCTTCATGCAATTGTGTTTTTATACAATTCGAACCTTCTAATTTCGATAGGCCGAGTGAAAATCCCGGAGCCAGAAGCGCTATCGAGATCTGAATGTTTAAACTTTCGTATAAAATTGCGAAATTTCGCATTCTTAGAAACGTCAAATTAATTAATCTGACACAAGAGTTGGGGATATTTTTATTCAAATCGATGTAATACCACTTTTTGTCGGCCATATTGTAATAATAATAATAAAATATTCTCAAATCGAAAACTAGAGCCTGTACCTTCAATTAAAATTCACCATTCGAAAGATCGTCATCGATAATGCAAAAAAATTATTATAGTCAAACTTTTAACCCAAAAATGCCTCTAAATAGGTCAAATAAATTGATAAAGATTCGACGTCGTTTGAAGGTAACCTATGTAAGAATTACCTGATAATTTACGAAAGCGACTGATTTCGGAGGTGTATGTATAATAAAACGATGTAGAAATAATGTCAAGAGATCTTAAATAGCTATATACTGCTCAGAAATTTCCAAAATGGTCCATGGACGAAGGTATACTTCCGAGGGAAATATGTACATTTCCACATCTATAGTTCATGTGGGGCTACTGAAACTATTTCTATCGTCGCAAAATGTTCTAGCGAACCTCTATGGTCTCACAGATAACCTCCTCTCATGTATTTAACCTCTGGCAAGCGTAAGTTGTGAATATCATGTTTCCATTCAAAAGTACTTGAATATGATACAACAAAGGGGCCCCATCTATTAAAAAACGTTCTAGAGGTATGTCTGAACAATATGTAACAATAAGATTCAACATACTTTATTTCAGATTTGAATATATGAATTATATCAAGGTTTGGAACCAACAGATATATTCTTGCAGAAATATCGTGACAACACGATATAGAAAGGTATGTACATCATATTCGAGCAGAGTTCAATACATTTTCAATGAATATATCAAGATATCTGTCATATTCTACAGTAAAAGTAGCAATTTTCAAGTAACGTAGCAGCACGAACATTGGGTTCACTCAGAATTAGTTCAAATTGATGGTACAGGACTTTCAATGTACTCGAATAATGTTACTGTATATACAATAAAGATATTTCTATAGACATTTGTATCGTGTATTATGTTTTTAGGAATACAAATAGTGATTTCACATGTTCAACGTAGACACAAGGTTATGTCTTACATTTTACCAAGTATGCGATGCTAAATATGGGTAAATGATATTGAATAAAGCAAGAAAAAGATGTATTCAAGAGTATTTCATATGTTGTTGGAAAGGAAAGCATTCTTAATGTTCAATTTACATGATGTATCATTTTATACATATGTCAGTTGGTGGAAAAATTTCACCAAAACAGATGTTACATGCATGAAAATGATTATAAAAGTGTTAAACAATTAATCTGCTACCACAAGGTATACTTTCAACAAAGTATACATCATTTTATGGATATTTTGATACATTAAGAGACGAAGGCATCCAAAGGATGAATCGTACAGTTTCAATACTTCAAATTGAACTTTGCTTATGCATATGTAACAAGAATCAAGGTAAGGGGAAAACTTAATAATGAAATGCTTCCTTTCACTCCATTATTCCTGGCATATATCAAATTCGAAGTAAATTTTGTATAACATAACTCCCTCTGAGACTATGTAGCATTCAAAATAGAGATGTTCAAACTTGATTGAGAGATGTACAAACAAAACACAATTGCATTTTGCAAGTTACTAATAGGAATAAATTCTGTATCTTTGTATTTATAACAAAAAGGGTAGATCGTACAGTTTTAATACTGGGAATTGGTTTTTACAATGGTTCTGCTACCGATATGTTTGAGAAATCTTATCGAATGGCATACTGACTGAGAAGGTGTATCCTTATGGTAGCTCAAAAGAGAATGTCATTCTGCTTCAGACAGACAAAATGCTTAGGCTTCCTCAACGGCTAATAGATTTTTTTATAAAATAGCTTCTTCTCATTCCTCAGAGACTGTAATTTGGACTGAAAATAAAGTAAAAGGCTGCTTGAGCTATCTACAAATAGAAGTCAATTGTAGGTAGCATGTTAAGAAAATACTAGCACAATATTCATAAGAAATTTTATGGTACGATTAATGTTTTTTTTATAAAGTAACTTCACAGATACTGCAAATAGCATTGAAAATAATTGAAAAAGCAGCTTGAGAGATTAACATACAAAATTGTATTGCATTTAGCATGGCAATGCTGAAAATTAATTAGCTTGATATTCATAAGGTAGGTATTACAATTTTTTTTCTTACAAGGAGAGGTAATTGTGTGTACCTATTTGTTAGAATGTTGAGAATTAGGGGGTACAATTACAAAGCAGCATAGGACATTGTCTGAGATAAGAGGGAAAGCAATACAAGCAAATCTTGTATTGATCATATTTAAATGAAAAATAAACTTTATACAGAATTTACTGCTGCTATCATAAAGACAACCATAACAGATCACTATTCCACTTTACTAGCATTTAATATAAATCATATTAAAGGTGTAAAAAATGACTTATTGGTGACAAAAATAGACGAGGATAAATTAAGGAAATCATTGGAGGATGAAAATTGGGACACAGTTTATAAGGCTCTTAATATTGAAATCATTTATAATAAAAACATAAAAAGAAAAGAGTGGATCACAGCAGGCATTTTGAAGTCTATAAAAACTAGAAATTGGCTTTACCAGCAATATCTAAAATATCCAAATAATGAGACTATTAATAATTGTTATAAAATATACAGGAATAAACTCAATGGCCTCATTCATAAAACTAAGTGTAATCATTTCAAATACAAAATTATGGATAACGTAGGGTCTAATAAAGCATTATGGGAAACAATTAATAAAGTTGAGAACAAAAAGATCAAAAATAAATCGGAAATCAAGGAATTGAAGCTTGAAAGTGATGAGATTGTAAAAACTCCTATTGATATTTCAAATGCTTTCAATAAACGCTTTGCTAACATAGGTAAAACTTATGCAAAAAAAATACGAAAGCATGAAACTGACACTCACACTAATGAAAATAGGAGTCCTAGATCCATGTTCTTGTACAGTACAACTCCAAATGAGGTCGTGTCTATTATTAATTCAAGTAACATTAATAAGTGTACAGGTGAAGATAAAATATCTAACAAAAGTACTTACGTTCTCTTCTTATGTGAGGGGGCAACCTGAATTCAAGGGATTAAAAACAGGTAACGATTCCTGCTTAGAAATTGTCCCTTCATTAAAATATTTAGGAGTCACAATAGATAAATTAGTAAAATGGGATATACATGCCCAAGAAATGATAAAAAAATTAAGAGGCATTGTTTACAGAATGTGTCATTTAAAGAACATACTTAGTGTGCAGCAACTAAAAATTCAGTTTTGCTAGAATCCAATTATTATTGTTATTGGTGTTAGACTCTTTTACTTAATCATAACCTATATGTTAAACTAAATCACTAATAAACCACTCATTCCCTCACTTAATTCTTTTAAAAAATTTCTTATACGCTTTTTGAATTTTTGTTCTGATCCTCAATAATTGGTCTACTTATTTACCTACTTATTTAATTATCTATGTATTTATGTATGTATAGGTATACGTTTTGTTTATATCTGGTTGTTATATTGCTAAATACTAATTAATGGTACTTATCCTAACTTTTTACAACTCTATTCCCATAAAACAAATTCCAATGAGAATTTACATGGGATTCCAATTTTTCTTTTATTTTACAAATGTCACATAAACTACTATACTTAATGCAATTATTTCTCTTATTGTAAATTTATTGTATCTTACAATAAGGTAAAATAAAAATTATTCTTATTCTATTCTTATATTCAACCAAGAAGGGTGGAGGTTCTCCCTCGATTATTTGAAGTGTAGCTATTTGCTAGATACCACAGAAAATAGGGGGTATAGTTACAAATTTGCAAATAACATTGTTTGATTTCAAGGTGGGTTCAAGATATATGAAAATCCAATAACCCATAAAAGAGTTCACATTGTGTATAAACTATAACACTGTGAATAATCACCCTTATCCACTAAGAATACTATTAAAATACTGAGGACCTTTCGACTAGCAGCATGCACCATCAGAGTTGGAAGCTCCTCTGTACTTTTAACAGTTCTTTTACGGGATAAGGTTGATTATTTCTTATTTATATTTGAATGTTATATCGAATTACGTTATGAGAAGTAAAAACCTTCCTACATACTGGTTCTATTTAGGTTCTTTCTTTACTGGGAAACTTTTCCAAACAATAAGTCACAACCAAAAGGGGGTGGGGTAATTTTCTTCGATTACTTAAATAGTAATGTATGTTACTCCATATGAGATGAGAAAATCATTGATCTAAGTATTATATAGGTAGGTACTTTTTAAAGAAATAGAGTTACCCTTCATTCAAATGATTAATTAAATTTCTATTTTCTTTGTATGAAGTTGAATGATTCAAAGACACCTTTCACTTTTGAAGAGGAGAGGGTGAGGTATTCTCCATCGATTACTTGAATAGTAGGCTATATGTAACTTCAGAAAAGAGAGGAGTATAAGAATAAGAATACCTAAGAATATGTTTATTGAAACTAAAACTGGTATCACGTGAATACAGGAAAATAGACATCTAAACGCCAAGAGGTTTGTATTGTGCCGTATAATTTATTACAACAGTACAGTAGATAATTGAATATTATATATTACGATTTATTAGTCAGATAATAAATATAATTGATATTTCGAGTGAGCAATATAACAATAATTAAGAAACGCTGAGACAACTCACAAATATGTGGGCGTTATCAATGAGATAAGTATAGACTTCATATTTGAATCTTTTAACATCATTATTAATTGATCTCAATGCTAACGGAAGTTTTTTATAGACTTTTGATCCGTTGAAGGAAATAGGTACTATTTTGACATTTTCTTTTGGCGAATTTATTAATTTTGATTTCTTCATTGTAAGCTGCTCTTGTGTGATAGGCATGATCTATGCACTTAGTTTCCACTTTTAGATGCATGTAGATTAGACATTGATATATGTAAAGGGTTGTTACTTTTAGCACATTCATTTGTTTGTATAAAATATTCGTAGAAAATCTTTTACATTTGTTTAATATTATTTTTAAGACGTAATTTTGTACAACATTAAGATGTTCCATTGCATTTTTATATAGATCCCCCACGCTTCGATGCCATATTTCAATAAAGATTCCACCAGAGCTTTGTATATATTTTTAAGCATACGCATGTATTCTCTTATTTGGTAAAATTTATAAATTACTTTTCTTACTTTGCTTGCTAAATGTTCTACTTGAATATTCCACCTAAGATTTTTGTCAATGATTATACCAAGATATTTAATGTGGTCTGCAGCTTGTATGTCATTTTCACATTCACAGTTCGTATGGATGTATAGTTTGTTTACGTTATTGCATTCACTAACGTTCGTGATTGAGAAACTTATGAATTTAGTTTTATTTGAATTAAGGGTGAGTTTGTTTGATTGTAACCAGCAATTCACAGTACTAAGACTACTTGTAGCTTCATTCATGAGTGAATGTGAATATCTATCACTGAATATAATAACTGTATCGTCAGCAGAGTTTATCAGTTTTGCATCAAACGGGAGGCTCCCTATCGAATTTATATAAATTAATAACAATATTAGTAGTATAGTTGCGTATATCATTGTCCATTTCAGTTATGTAATGTTTCACATATGTTGCTATTTTATCTGTGACTTTTAATTTAATATTCTTCACATCTGATCTATTATTTTATGACTTTCGCGTAGTACCAAAAGACGCCACATAGGAGTATTTTCTGAAAACTGTAAGTTAACTTGTAAACACAAGGCATATCTGCGTTTTCAAAATCGTTTTACCACTTCGTGATCCAAGCGCCAGCTGGTGACTGAGCGAGGGACTACGAGTTTGACGACGCGTAAGCGACTCATGTCAACCATAGAGTTTCCGGACCTGTATGTACGACCGTGTTTTATGTCTATTAATTTAGTGAGCCACTGTACACTATCGCTTTAGGTACATAGAAAATTATTGATTTAATTATTATATCAACAACATTCCAAGAACCAAAATGAGTAAATAACAGGGAACAATAGTTATTAATTAAGAGAACAAGGAATCATTCAACAAAATAAAAACTAAGGTATTGTTATTACTGTAGTGGTAAGAACACTTCAGGTACAAGACTCCTTACATTTGAAAAGTTGCATTCTCTAAAGGAAGATGAATGATTCAAAGACATTTAATTTCAAAGTAGAGTTGCAAATATTTTAATTTGTTGTAAAGTATTCTAGGAGCCAAGTTGTTCCAAATGGAATTTAATTTTTCTGCGTACAGAGAAAATAAACGGTTTTCTATAAGGTATCTTCCTCTGTTTACTTTAAATAGGTGGCTAATTTTGAAGAAATGGAGTTGCTTTTCATTCAAATAATTGATGAAAATGATACTCGATTAGTATCCGTATAAGTAAGTAACTGTTATAGTAACTATATGTAATTCTTTCTTAAAGTGCCAATGATTTTTGAACAAGTTAATATCAGAATGTACTTCCGTCAATGAATTAATTAAATTTGTATTTTACAATATCAATGATTCAAAGACATTTTAATTTTGAAAAAGTGGAGTTGCAATATTTTAATTTGTTACAATTGGCCAAGTGACGTACGTCACAAATTCAAGAGAGTACTCTAGAACTATACCTTCGACTAAGATTTGACCCCATTCCAATTTTATACTCTTCTATGAATATCTACCACTCTCAATCTATCTAACCTATGAATGTCAAAGTGACATACGATCCAAACCATAGAATAACTTGTGACACGTGCTAATAGTAAAAGTTTCTATAAACGCGTACCCATCTCTATATAACCTACAACTGCCAGAGTGACGTCTGTCACAGTGACAACCTAAAGGTGCCCATACACCTCACCAAAAGGTTACCACGCACTATCCGACTAAACCCTCGAAAAGGCGTTGCACATAAAAAACTGTTAACAGCGGGGCGTAGCCCGTAAAATCAACTAGTATAATAAGATTAGCTCAACTGTCTGAGGCGCTGAACACCGGAAGTCGTTTCGGCATGTGCATGTTCAAACCTTTGCGCCGAATTTTCTTCAAAGTATAGGTTAGAGAGATACTACATTATTCTCAAGTTCTCCATAACCAAGCTGTTAAGCCATTTAACTTAGAAATTTATCTCACCGGTTCGAATCCATCACGTGGAGTAAATATTCACTTCAGTAGAGGTAGTAGTAGAGTGACAGGTTGTGAGGACACAGACGACAAGTTCATTTACTGTAGATTGGAAAACCATAGATTGCCATACAATAGACTACCAGAATAGTGATTAGAGAACCATAGATTACCATACGAAGAACTTCTATGACTAAGCAGATACGGAAATTGTGCATGTGCACTTGAATGGGGTCAAAAATAGCCAACATGAACCTTAGATTTCTTTATAAAGATTTCGATGTAAAAATGGTCGATTTTGGTAGGGAACCAACCTAACACATCTTCTTTCATTCGATTGATGATGTCACACTTACGAATTCATTGACTTATCTAGAACATCGTAAAGATCTCTCCCGTTTCTATAGATATTTCCATGGTCAGTGTGCATCAGAAATCTCGTATGTTATTTCACCACGAGAGATTCCAGATATGCGGACTAGACGAGCTCAAGATAATCACCCCTTCATTATCAAGCTCGAGACCTGCGGAACTTCCTATCAGACTTAATTTTTCTATCGAACGGCGAAGTTGTGGAACTCTTTGCCTAATGAGGTAATTCCTTATTCCTATAACCTCCAAACCTTTTAAGAAACATTCGAATGCCTATCTCCTCTCCTAAAATTCCACCGCTGGCTCACACGATGTTCTTCGAACATTGATTTCCGTCTTATGTAGTCAAAGTATAGAAAAAAAAACATTTGTTGGTTGGAACATCTCGTGAAACACAATCATTGCAATAGAGAAAACTCGTTGTTAAACAATTTGTGCAGTCATTAAGATTAACCTTATGTAAAGTCTACTTTTATTCTCTGAGTTTGTTTTTTATCATGAATTGCAGTGAGATAAAGGGAAGAAAAAGAGAGATCACTGGAGAACTAATAACATTACCGGGCTCTACAAAAAATACTGTTTCCAGTACATCTACTTCACTCATTAATGCTTCAAATGAAGTATTTGCGTTCCAACACTGTAAGGGAAGTGAGAGACTTGTTCATTTAAAGCACGATATGGGACATGTTAACATGGCCTATGTTGATTTGGAAGGGTGAGTAGAATATTTTAGTACAATTTTATTATTATAAAATTAGGGTAACCGCTTCAAATTTGCAAAATCCACTTTTCTTTCAGACTCTGATTACTGATCGTAATTATTTGTTTTCGTTTCTTCAAGCTTTATTATTCGAAGAAACTAGAGACATTTAAACTGGACAAGAGTGACATGTTGGTACTAATTTGCTCTTAACTTTTTTTGTAGAATATATTTCAATCAATTCTATTCAGAATACGGATTTTTCCAACATCTGAAGTATAACATAGTGGGCACCAGTTTTTTCAGGATCAATGTAGTCCTGTTGGACATGGAAACTATGTATTGATTCGATGTATCTATCATTCTATTAAACAAACTACTATACACTTCTATGTTCTAATCATTAGCTGTACCCTGTACAAGAAAATATGAAATTGAATTGTGAGAAGAAGTGATTTTTGTATTTTATTTGAATTAGTATATCCATGCAAAAATATAAATTTACAATAGAAATATCGACATCTAATGCATCTCGCCTCACACAATTAATATCATGTGTCAATTGAACTATAATCTTTGTTAAGATTATTCACTCAACCATTCCGCTAGGAACTAGTCCACTACAATCTGAAAATAAACGCATATACATATGTAGGCTATATTTGAAATTATTACCAAGGCTACTTCAGATCCGTTTTTAGAAGGGTTCCCTATTTATACAATAGCGTCTAAGCTTGATGAAGGCTCGCAACATAAAGGAAAAAGCACACTAGATCCAAAGACTCGCCAACTTTCATGAACTTCAAAAAGTTATTGAATCTGATCATTTTGAAAGAAATACATCATATAGTATTCTAATGGATAATTTGCTTCAACGGAGATTAATCATAGTAATAATATCAGTTGCAATCTTTGCAAAAACGGTAATTTTACCTCAGCTGAACCTCTTCAAAACTTCCCAAGTATGTATTACCTTTGTAAAGAACGCTAATCTTTGCAAAAATCAATATATCTAGGACCGCAAAATCCTGCTCCGAGTCTTGTGTTTGTTCTAGATCCATCCGTATACCAAATTGTGCAGTGCTTTGGCGTTCGACCATTTTCCCATTCCTCCCTCCACTGGATGACGACCCTGAAATGCTGGTCGCTTCATGCTTCATCACCTAATATTTTATGTTCTAATTTTTATCACATAGGTAAGGTTTCTTAACTAACTGTTGAATTAATATATGATTTCGGTATTTGTCTATAATTGTAGACGAATAAAGAAATCAGATATCAATTCACACATAAAATATTAGGTGATGAAGCATGAAGCGATTCACTCGATCTGCACGTGCTATCTTACTGCGCCTGCGTTAGCCGAAAAAGTTCAAACATTTTAAGTTTAGGCTATAATTATGCATATAATTACACCAAAAAAGATATACCTGTGGAAAATATAATTGCACAAATTGAATCAGGAATAAATAAACTCTTATCGGAATGTTAAAACTAAATAAAATCAAAAGTAACAAATATAATATACAATTAAAAAAAAGTTCAACCCGTAAAACATTAAAAGGAGAAGAACTAGAAGAAAATATTGATACAACGAAACCTTTTATCAAAAATAATTCACAGATAATAATGTGATCTAGGCCCCTAGTGACTGGAGTTTGTAACCCTTATATTATTAGATTCATACTTGAATGTATCATCGTGGAAGGAACGAATTGAAAGATGATTCCAATTCAACTGTATATTAACGACTGTTTATAAAATACATCCAATTAGTTAAATTAATATGTTAAACAAATGAACTGCTGATCTAAGCTACCTAAAGTTCATTCAGATCAGTTCAGAGTTCGAAGTACTCCAATTGCAACACATTGATTAATCTATTTGATATGCTCATTCTGAATTACTTATACTACATCTCTCCCCTAAGGAGAGAAAAATATCAATTGGTGCACAAAATTGTTTTTTTTTTCTTTTCCTATAACGAATTACTCTTAACTGCTATTGTATAATTTTACCATATCTTTACGCACGTCCACTAACTTATTTTCTATTTGCACTAATACGTTTGAGTTCTTATCTTCCACCACTGGGTACGGTACTTTGAATTTACACTCAGTCTTATCACCCGAATTATTTCTAATCATAATCCTATTGCCTACATCGTACAGTTTCTGTTCAGAATTTCTTTTATCATAATATAATAATATGTTTTCCTAATAATTTTTGATGCTATCAAATGTTCTTTCGCATTATACCAAGCTGTTTGAAGTCTGAATTTTAATTCTTTTGGATAATCATCAAATGTATAAAGTGAATCTATTGTACTAGTAATACTGCTAGGAAGATTGCATGTTCTCCCAAAAACAAGTTCATACGATGTATATTTGATTTCTGTATGCACCGTGTTATTATAAGAGAAACACCAATAAGGTAACCATGAACTCCAACCATTCTGGTGTTCTGAAGAATATATTCTTATATACGCAGCTAAGTGTTCATGCGAGTTTCCGACAGCACCTAAAGTTTGATGGTGATATGCCGTAGAATTTAATTTTTCTATTTTCAATAGTTCGCAAATATCCTTAAAAACACCTGACATAAACTCTGTACCACGGTCACTAACTATTGCTTGTGATATACCATATCTCCTTGCGGAATCAAGTATTCTGCTTGCGGAGAACCGACTATATAAGAACGAATCTCCGGTTGGCTGTAGCCTTAGAACCAGATCTAGCCAGAATAGCACTACCAAGCCTACTACAAAACACCGAAGTTGATCTTAGAACTAGGAGAATCAACATCAGTTAACGGATTTGTTTTTTTGGCGCGATTACTACAATGTCGTCGTAGCACACTGGCCTTGACTACGTGGGATTCGAACCCACTTTCCTGGATACTAGCCCAGTATGTTAACCAATTGCATTTGGTCCTGTCGGGGTCTCATTTGGATAGCAGATCATTGATGAACATAATACGATTCGATGCCCTGCCATGAATCATTCATTTACGCATCGGGGGGAAGGGGAGGTATTATTTGTTTTTGTTATGTTTATTATTTTATGTATATTTTAGTTCATAATCGCTGTTCTATCTTTTCTTTTTTTTAAATGAGGTTAAGTAAAGTAGCTATTTAGCTAGACTTCGCCCGAAGAAATTACACTTCAGTTAATTTATCTGAATAAAGACATTATTATTATTATTATTATTATCTTAAGTTCGATCGATTTTGAATAGAGGAGTGTATGTGTATATTACTATTTAAATTATCTATTCATTTGACTACAACAATACAAAAATTTAAAGTATTGAAACGAATGACAACAAACGTTTGATACAAGAAAGTATTCAAATTAGAAGCATTTCATTAATCGAAATTTCAAATGATTTTATGAAATATTTTAACCTTTTCAAATCGTTGGTTTCGTAAGTTCCGCAAAGTGTTCAATAAATTTTCTATATTAACCGACTAATTCCAAAAATCTTCTCAATTCTTTTGTTGTCTTTGGTATTGAATATTTGATTGCTGCATAATTTTTTCTTCAGATTTTGTAACACTCCTTGATGTGTCACATGTTAATTCTTCACTTAAAAATTCACTTCTATCTATTTGGATTTTGAAATTTGCGTTTCTTGATCTTTCTACTACAGTTATCAGCTTTTCTACATGCACTTGTAAGGATACCGATAATATCATTATATCAACCATATATACCATACCTACATTTTTCATTAGGAATTCCTTTTAATGCATTGTCCGATTGCGTTTCGGATATGTTTTATTTTCTGTAACTTTCACTTCAGCAATAACAATGCACGTACATTAATACTCGATTTTGTAGTGAAAATACACTTTCTTGGATTCGAACCGACTGCTCCTGTTTATCAGTTTTAGGTTAGAAGGAATAATAAGTTTTAGCAAAATTGAAAACAACTAGTATATTCGAAGCATGCTAAAACTTGGACGTTTAATGCACAACTGATCCCTATTTACAGGAGAATCCTATATTTATCTCTTATTCTTATGTCTTAACCTTATTATTATTCACAATAGTTATTATTATGAGTTAACGAGTTGTCTGAAATATCTAATTGATATAGAACTATAGTTAATTAGAACTATAACATATTATATTTATTATTATCGAGTACCTATCTTTATAAGCTGTATAACTCTTAGTATTTAAGTGATCTATCTATCACGTTCTTATAGATGTGATTGTAATTTACTTATCTATAACAAAAGCTCCAAACAAAGAAAATTGAAAAGATACCATGATACCAATAATCAGTTGAATTAAAAACCCTGTAGAAATTGTATTGTACCCATAAGTCGTTAAAATAACAGGACGCCACTGATCTGAAATTGAATATTGAGCCATGTGACTCCTTAGCAACCAATGAGAGAGACTTTCACCTGGAACTACAACAGAAACGTCAGATAGTGGCATTGGTATGCATAAGTTGTAGTGTTAAATTCACTCGTTCACTGTTCATTTCTGGACTCTAAATATCCATAAACAAACCGCTCACTGCATTTAGGGTAAGCTTTTGCTTTGCTTGTTTCTTCTTTTTTGTGAGTCACATTTTCATTGTGCGCACTAGAATAACATGAAAATATAATTTGGTTGAATTTTCATGAGTTTTATAGTCGTATTGAAAAAATCAATAGCGTCATGGAGGAACTTGAGATAAATTCCAAACCAAATACTAGAATATAATTTACTGTGCAATTTTATGTTTTCTATACTGAATAGTATTTGCAACATTCGGTAAATATGTAATTCAGATTAGTACTAGCCTGAATCATAAAGTACTTAATTTGTACCTAGTTAAGTATATAATCTAGGTGAATAGTTAGAAGAAGGAACCCACGCTAATTATTTCGAATTTAAAGGCAATTTATTCAGTTGGTTTAAATTGTTTCCACTTCATGTGATTCAATCAAATTTGTTTTTTAATGCATGATAGTGCTGATATAATAATTGTCAGTTTTAGCTTTATATCTGCATGTATTACAAGTTTGATTTACGAGAGTTTCCATCAATGTTTGAATGCAAATGTAGAATTTCATGCCCTAAAAGAATCCAGTCATCGATCCATATTAATGGAAAATAGGTAGGGCGAATTAGTAAATTTTATTAGGTATACATGTTGAAATATATCAGTATATTCGTATTTATAATCTTGAACTCAAGAAGAAGCTCAACTTCCCCAATAGTCAATATCCATACTTATATAAACCCGGGCAAGTGCACAAATATGACGTCTAAGTCTAAGACATCCTATCTTTGTATTGTGACTGCCTCCCTCTCATCGTGAGTTCATGACAGAAAAGATGAATAGAAGTCGATTATTTAAGTACATTGATGAAACAACCTCGAAATGGAATTTTCTAGGTATTGAGGCGAAACAATGTTACTAGTTTTCTATGAGACGAGACAATATATCATAATTTTCTATCACATAAAACTCTTGTGTTGGATCATCCACTACAAAACAGCCAAAGAATAACTATAACCTATTGCAAGACGTACATTGTTCAAGAATAGATAATGAAAATGCATGTCTTATTATTTATTTCAGTATATCATTCATATGTGAGGTATTATATTGAATTCGGCATATCATTCCATAGTAATACATAAACATTTTACAAAATAGTCGAATATCGAAGTACCTAGATAAAATCGTTGTATGTACAGGAATAATAGTGACGTGAATTACACCTACCAATTACCATTGAACTATATACTAACGTAACTGGAACGGCATCGAGCACCAAAATCGCGTGGCCGTGAGATTTCAGGCAACCAGCATAACGTGAGTATACCCATCCTTGTCTGGCTCGTTGGATGAGTATTGCACAGGTGAGATTGATTTCATATATTCAGGTAGAAATACAGGTAAAATAATATACTGGGGGTCAGGGCTTTAAAGAGCGAAAGAAAAATATTTGTTGATACTTTCATAAGAAAAAAATACAGTTTCCATAAGAGTTAGGACTGTTAGGAACACTATTTTTTCTACAATGTAAATGCATAATTTTCAATTAGGAGGTATGAATCCTGTGTTGTTCAATTTGAAACTAATAAAACAATATAAAAACAATTTTTGAAGTCTTCACTCGTCAAAGTAATTTTAATTTAAATTATGGAATATATTATTATAAAATGACACAGACAATGCAAAAATATGCTTTCAAAATCCCTTATATTTGCAACTAAATATAAAAAAACAATACATCAATATAAATAGATTAAACATTGTTAAACAAAATTAGTTTATTTAATTTGTGTCTTATGCTTGAACCTTTCCCTATAAACTTTTCAGTTTCGTTTCTAGCATAATAATGCGATCTACGTGTTAAGTAATAATTAACAATTTGTTTTATTAATTGAATTTCGTGCAAATCTTCGATAGCAAATTGAATAATCGGATGACTGGGTTTAAATAAATACAATTTTTCTGAAAAATGTCGAACTACATTATTTAAGATTATCTGTTTGGGTATTTTTGTAACAATTTAAACCGTCTTGAAATGTTAATTTAAATTGCTTTTCTGGATAGCAAATAATTTTATTTACTAGTTCAGAAGCACAAATTAAGCCACCTCTATTTACAAAGTTTAAAAACCTATGACCATCATTTGTATTACAATAACTATGTTCATCTTTCTTTGAAATTAACAGAATATCTGCACAAAATTTACAATTTAGTTTGGATAACATTTTTCTAACTATATACCCCGCAATGTAATATATAATATATTCTTGATTATCAGTAAGTAAAATAGGTTCGCTATTATTACAATTTTCTTAATTTTCAGGATAGTCTTCTAGACTTCTTTTACTTGTCCGAAATTCAAAAGCAGCGGCACAATCACTTCTTAAACCTAAGTCTACACAGTTCCCATTTACACTTGGAGTTACTTTATTTCTAAACAGGAGTTGACGTAAGGACCATTTAAATTGCAAACTATTTGGGTTATTATTCCAACCCCCTCGAGCTCTTATGCTGCTGAAGTATAATTCCAAATGATCTTGTGAACACTTGTATGTAAGAACGTATTGAAGTGGCTGATTTGCCGATTGAAATAAATCTTCTGCAAGATTTAACGTGCTTTCCATTGCTGTAATAAATCCCTAAGCGAAAGTTTTTCTAGGATGCTGTAGTATTGGGCTATCATCTATTTTTAATTTTTTTAAGTAATCCATCGATGAAGTAAATATCTCTCGAAAATAATTAAGTGTTGTTGGTCTTATGGGTGCCTTAAATCCTTTCCCAAAAGGATTTCTAGAATTGAGCATGTCAAAGATTCTGTCAATTATTCTGATGAACTCTACAGTAGACTCTGAGTTTTGAAAGTCTGAATGTCCGGTTTGCCTTAGATAGTCTATAGCATCTGCCACAGAACCGCTCAATACCTGCGCTGCTAGTCGTACATTCATTATTTTGTTTCTGTACAAAATATGCCGAGAGGTCAAATTGTTGCCAAATTTCATCTCCTGGAGCTCATTTAATTTGACTAAAAAAATTCATCTTATAGGACCTTTCTCTGAAACTAAATTCTTTTCGGCAATTGTATTGCGTGCTAATTTCATCATATGGCAACTATCTAATAAACAATGCACTTTACTTGGAGAACACGGGTGACCAAAGTTAGGAGTTATGTTATCAATTGCCAATGAACAACCAATTTTAGTTAATGTTTGAATATTAGTGGTCGTTCCATCACATGTTACGGAACGAATTGTAATTCCGATATTAAATAAATTCTTTATACAACATAATAAAAGTTGTGCTCGAACAGCTGCATCACTTTTATTTGTAAGAAAGTAGCCAATGGGACATTTAAAATTCATTTTGTAGCTAACGATTAAAAAAACCAAAGCCTCTGATGCTGCAGTCTGCGATTCAACGTCAATAATATCACCATAATCACAATATCCAACATACTTTCCAGCACTTTCATTCCAAATAATTTCTTTTCTAATAGACATGGCATCGATTATGATGGCAAAATCTTTTATAAAAGGCTTTTTAATACATTCTGATTTAAGAAAAAAGACTTCTTTCAATAAACCAGGATTACATTCATATTTAAAGAGCCAATTTCTTATTGACCGTCGGTTTGGTATAGAAAAGTATTTGCAAACAAAATTATATGCCTTCGGTGAATAGAAGTACAAGGTTTGACTAAATTGCTTCGTTATTTCCGTGTATCGCCTTTGTGTTGGATGAAGCCCCTCGTTATTTTTTTGATTAACAGCCAGCTCAAGTGGCATACCAGCAAAGTTCAGCTCTAGAATTGACTTTAAATTTTCTGAACAAAGGCCTGAATTATTAATCCGACTTAATAATTCAGACATCGATAAAATTATGTCATTTCTTCTTCTTACTTTTTCTCTCAAGGATTTTATTTTCTTCCTTAGTCCATTATCTGCGTTTAACCCAAAAGATATTTGACTTTCGGCATCCCTTGTTTCTGCTGTTGATGTTCCTTGTGTAGTTTCTTGTATAACCATATGTGGAATTTTCTAAAAATGATCGAATAGTATAGGTATGTATTAGGATAGGTACGTATACAGCTTTTTTTAATACGTATTTATTATAATACAGTTTTAAAATATCCCGAAAAATATACATACCAGTGGAGCTTCAATTTTGCTTTTTGAATCCATACAACACTTTAAAATCCTTCGATTATTGTTTTCTTTCAACATATGTGCTGGGAAATTGAAAATACTTGGCACTGCATCAGGCTTTACTATTTTAACACTGGCCCCCGGCCGTATTTGATAATCAGTGTCCAAAAAGTGTACACTGCATAATTTGCTAGTTTTTGTTGGTGTCTAGTCAGCCCTCTTTATAGCCCTGATCCACAGTGTTAGGATTTCAGGCCGTTTAAATGGAAAACTAAAATAATTCCAAATTAATAAGTAAAAAAGTTTAAGGTTAGGTAAGATTAGTTTGAAAAATATTATCAAAACTTACCCTTGAAATTGAATATTACTATTCTTATTATGCAAATTATTGCACTTATATGCCACACATCCTATAACCATATTTGCAAACTTATAAACAGTATATTTTAAACAAACATAAAGAAAATATATCAGGCAGTACGAAACACAGCATAAAAGCACGTGAAACGAACACGATGCGGTATACCTAGCTCTACCCGTCTCTCTCATACAAAGATTGGCCACGGCTCCTGGCAACAGCTGCTAACGGTCGCTGCCATTCCAGTTACGTTAGTATATAGTTCAATGCCAATTACATATAACATAACCTAGAAATGTTGTATTCGTAATAGGTACGTAAACAAATATAATTTTGTTATTTCATTCCAAGATACAAGTAAGTATTATTATGAAGCCAATGAAAATCTGTTGCTCTATTATAATGTTAAAATAATAACTAGCTAATGATGCTAATCTGCTGTTGTTTTAATATTGCATAATTATCTTGCATTCATTTTTTTTTACAAAATTGATTCAAGAAAGCACAAAGATTACATATTCTAGGAAAAATCAATGAACGTTTTGTAACATTGTCTGCTTAGTGGGGATGTTTTCCGTAGAGTTCCGGCAGTGTGCTTATTTATTTCTGAAACTGACTTCAGTTGGCACTTAGGGTTGCCAGCTTCCTCCAAGCACTGACCCGGAGACTGTCGACCGGGGGAGGGGGGTTGGGTTTGGTAGAAATGAAAATGTTTTCCAAAACTAACAATTTGTTAGTTTTGTTAGTAACAAAGTGGATGCTGTTGTTAGTTTTAGCCAAATTAGATCTTTATTCATAAATGAACAGAAACAACTATGTATAATTCTAGACGCTTGAAGATCACAATCTGAACATCGCTTTTTCTCCGTCACGTTTCACGGTGAAGATCACGTTGCATGATGTACACTTTCCTGTGAAATTGTCGATATTTATCAACCAGTCTCGGTAATCCTTTCTAGCGGTCCAATCATCTTGAAATGATGAAAAGTATGTTCACGTATTTTCGCGGGACCGGACACATTTTCTGTATCATCCATGTTCTAAACGTTATAAACACTGATCAATCTGAAATAATTGATTATTTATTTATTAATTATACATTAATTGTTGTTTGAAACTGTAAGTTGTATATCAATATAATTGTAACATAATTATTATACCAATAAACCTCCTCTTGGCCGCGTTATTTCCAGTAAGGCGCGTTTCTATATATATCATACATGTAAACGTATCTTCAAACCAATGAAAACTTGAACTCATTAACACAAAAAGGACTTTCATAACTGGATACAGGCGGACGAATAGGTTTTTAATCATAACCCGGAGAAATCAACGTTAACCCGGAGCCCGGAGAAAAACGTCTGAAATCCGGTGACTCCGGGTCAAACCCGGAGAGGTGGCAACCCTATTAGCACTGTATCGATGTTACCAAATTTATTAGAACTAACTTCATTCTAAATTACACTTATACTCAATTTGTATATACATTTTTTCTGGCTCAGGTATGGAATATGTATTTCATTGTTCTAGAAGTTCAATTACTAGATATACTCATGAACGTTCTCCAATCGGGTACCATAATAATGGTGTTTTTCTTTTTCCATCGATCTTTTAATGTGCAACTGTGTTTGAAACCTTAAAAAACTCTTTCTGGTCAGCAGACCATCAAACATTAAATCATTCTCAGGAGTAACCACCTCCATGACCACTCTTCTGAGTGACTATGTTATGAAGTCAAACTTGAACATCATGAAAATTCAAAATGCAACTTTAATATATAGACTTCTGTGTGGGTGACGCCGTAACGTATTAACATGTTCCTTTTCAGACTGAAATAATTTTGAAACGTGGTCTTGAGCCGTTATGAATACATAGTTTTTTAACGCTGTCTGAAATAATTTATCATATATAAGTGAACATTTTCTCATGAAAAGGGTGTGCATTTTATGTAAGAGATTTTCCAAATATCATGACAGTTCTTCAAATTCTTTCAGAGCTTCGTTTACTAATTCAACCACCAGTTTCATATTATGATATAATTGGTGCTTCACAAACTATTCCTTCCAGATGGTGCTACGGGCATAATTATGTTCAAAATCTCAATAAATGTTACAATAAAGATTCTTGACCCAGGTACGAATTATATATAAATTCTCGGGAAATAGGTTACATTAACAGTTATGCTTTATATTTTCGTCTTTACGTACGTTTCGGTCTCACTACCTTCATCAGAGACTTATTATTTCAATAACCTGATTACTTGAAACTAATTGTATTAACACAAAGCGTCCTTATCGCACCAATTTCATTTAAAATGCCAACGTCGTCGAAACGAACAGAAACACGAAATCGAAATTGTAACACAACAATGTTATAAGTATAATATATCAAGAATCCACTGTTTAGTAGAATTCTCAAAAAATACGTACACATGTCATCAAGGTATGAACGACTAACAAACGAGACGAGTTCAGTATTTACTTTCGAACCAGATGTCATGATTTATTAGGTAATAAAAGAAGGTCTGGTCTCTGGAATATACTTTTTACACTCTACCTAAAATATACTTTTAACATTATAAGGACGCATGTAGGAATTTGCAAGAATATTAATTAATCAAGTTAGTATGAATATGACTTAGTGTCTGAACGTCAGTCCTATGATTTACAGATTTGGAGTCACGTTTTATGTGAATCATCTCCAGAATAGATCTCTTATAATAATTGGTTTCCTTAGTTAAAATATTAAAATTTTTGTAATCGAATTGATGGTTATAATCGAAGCAATGTTTAGCAAGGGCGGTGGAATTTTCCAAGTTTTGGTTTCTTGTGCTATACTTATGGCCATATATTGTTTTCTGTAAATATTGTTTAGATATTCCAGTATAAGTCCCATCGCAATCTAAACAATTTAATTTGTATACTGTGTGGGTTTGTTTATCTTTAGGTATTATAGATTTTAGATTTGAGAAATATTTCCCAACACAGTTAGTAGGCTTATGCGCAACATTTATATCATACTTTTTCAAACATTTCTTGATTCTCTCTGAGGTCTCCGGCATGTATGATAAAGTTATATAATTATCTGTATTACCTTTTATGTCATTTTTATATGACGATCCATTATAGATTTTGTTTATTCTCTCTTTAATGATAGGATTGAAGAATGTTTTTGGGTAGCCATTCATTTCCAGTGTATTACGAACAATTATTAAATTTTTGGGACGGTCTTTTGGGTGGGACAATTTAACCGCGCGGTCTGTAAGGCTGTTCATGACACTTTTTTCATAACAAGCTGGTTCAACGGAATTGAAGTGAAGATAACGTTGAGACCAAACTTCTTTAGTAAACCAAAAAGGTTTTAATTTTTCCACATGCCTAATGTTCATATCTAGGAAATTTTTGTTTTTGTTCACTTCTGTCTGATGATGGTCGTGAGACCGAAACGTACGAAAAGACGAAAATATAAAGCATAAGTGTTAATGTGACCTATTTCCCGAGAATTTATATATAATAAAAGTTACTCATAGAATATGTCTATGGAATGTAGTTGAAATCTAACATCAATAATTTCATATGTTACTCACCAATTTATGGTAACAGTCTATTAAAATCTGAATCTTTACAACCTACTAACTTGTCAGCTGAATTGAAAAATTGTTACTAGCAGTATCGTTGCTGCCATTCGAAAATTGTTTCTCATTATCTTTATAATTTTGTAAAAAATCATAGTACAAAATTATGATTTCGGCTGACACTGAATTTTTGGACGAAATGATTGGAATAACCTAACTATAGCTAAAGATTCTGCCGCAGTAGACGACTAGCATTTGATAACTACAAATATGACATCTTCCTCCATTTAATTTTCATGAAAACAAACCTGGTAACTCGAACATTTTCTCTTATTCCTAAACAGATTTTTAACATAGATCATTTTGACCATAAGGAACTTAGTAATTAGGACTGAATCTAGGAGACAGTCACCCAATCACACCCTCCTCTTCTGTCTGATTTTAAACTCAATGTGTTTTCGCTCGTACTTGTAGGATGCATCTGGCAATAAACTTGGAGCCATGCTGGTGGCTTTATTAAGGGTGCCTTCTAGCACATTCATTACACCAAAATAAATAAAGAGTGCCATGAGTATATACGCAATGATTCCAAGGCTTACTACAAATTATCGAGGATTTTTTTGTAAGGATAAGAATCTAATTTTGATTATAACTTTTCATTTATTTATTAATAAGCAAAAATAGAATATATTACAGTTCAAGCAAAGTAAAAGTTATTATAATAGCCTAAATGAAGTAATATATTTTTTTCGCATTATTAATTATTATTAAGCATTATTTTATCTTACTAGTAATCTGAAATACTTCAACAATTACCTTCGTGAGTTATTCTATACCTATAGGCTGCATATTGACAATGGCGCTTTTATAATATTCCTTCCATAATGATCAATGATTTTTGATTATGTACCGGGCTCGGAAGCTACATTATTGCAAGAGAATTGCACAATGATCAGTCAGTGAGAATTTTGTTCAGATTACACCATGTTCGTCCAGATGAATCTCAATCATTATTTAATGAACTACCGCTAGAAATTCTACTTGATTTTAATTAATAAGTTCTTAGAATAATATCGCAATTTTGGAAGAGATTTGACTAAGAATTATTTCTACAATGAATCGCCATACTTATATTCTGTAATGATTCTATTTGCTTCTTTAATTATATATAAATTCTTGAGAAATAGGACACAATAACATGTGTCTATTTTAATTTTGTCTTTACGTACGTTTCGGTCTCATGAGCATCATCAGAAGATGTTTGAAAACTAATTTACTTTCAAATGAACAAAAGAGGAAATAATTGGAATTGTAACACATTAATCATTAATGTGTAGAGCAGGCATGGGTAACCTTTTTTTGGGAAGGGCCAAAATGAAAAATCTAAAATCTAATTAAAAAACGTGTGGCACTCGGGGACTGCCGCGTTAAAGCTATTGCATAGCATTTTTTCTCAACTTATGCAATTTTAATTATTTATTTTTTTATGCAGTATTTTTTTTTCTTTCATATTAATTCAAGTTACACTTTTTGAGCGTGGTGACCGATAAGAAAACAAAATTTTTCTTTTATTGAATAAATGAGAAGTTAATATCGTTCAAAATATTTTAATTATCTTACAATACATGTGGGTTATTCAGGAATTTTTATCATTGAAACTATAGGTTTATGGTAACTGAAATAAGAAACATAAGTTTGAGACTTGATATCCTCTAAATATCTGGAAAATACCGCGTCAATGGTGGTCCCATATTTTGTTGTGGATTCTTGTGGATCATTATTCATTTTCAAATTCATTTTTCCGAAAGAAAAGTTGTCAACCGCTCTGATTTTTTATCAGCGAAGTTGATGTTGAAATCGCCAGCCAAGATAAGTGGAAATTTATTACCATTTGTACCAAGTATTTTCGACCCTTCTTCAGTGTACTCCAGTAAAGTGTGATGAATCAAATGCTCTACCTCGTCCAATTTTGGATTCGAAGAAATGTAAATTGCTACCATGACTATGTGTAGGCCATTTCTAAGTTTGCATAAGCATGCACAAATATCTCCAACAAATGAGCGCCTAACATTAACATCGCTAACGTGTGCAATATTTATTTTAATATTCGGAGTCATAATATTAGTAACATTATTATTATTTTGGTACATAGCTACCCCACCTTTTGGAACAGTATCTCGTTTGAATTGAACAATACAATTGAAATTAGGTATTTCAATCGGATTATCATGCGCCATGCAAGTTTCGGTAAGAAGTAACACATTTGTTTGTCTCGTAACTGATTTTTGTGAATCGTATTTGTGACTATTTAGACTTTGGCAATTGAAAGTCATTATTGAAATGCCATTTCTATTACTAATGAAATCTAAGACACTTTGAGCTGTCGTCTGAACACTATTTAAAGACAGTCTTTTGAATTCTTGCAACAAAAATGCAGTCGATGCAGCTTGCCTTCGATTATGATAAAACTTGAATGCAGAATTATCGTTTTTTGTCGTGATATACAATTTTTCAATATTAGTCACCCGAGAGAGCGACATAAATGATTATATCACTGTCACACTGACATCATCAATACCTACAAATTTCATACCTATTTATTTCAGTTGTAAAACAATAATGAACTACAAATTAAAAATTATCTTGGTCAAGAGTGGTTGTGGAATGTAAAACGAAATGTTAACTTTGAACCTTTTACAAGGTCGCAATAGCCACAAACGGGGTCGAAAACTGTTTTAAATTGGTTAATTTTCGATAAATCGAATGACGTTCACGTGAGGAGCGCGTAGCTTGCGAGTTAGAAAAGTGCAAATCTTCGGAACATATAACGTCTTTGCGAGGACTTTTCGCATGCGGTTTTCACTCCATGTTGTTAGTTTATGAACGGGGCCAACTAAATAGCATAGTCTCGGGCCCCAAAATGTCGATTAAATCGGAAAATTTGATTAAAATAGAAATAGGTACTCTCAGGTCTCCGCTACGCGCGTCTAACGTATAAACTCTAACTGACGCGTAGCGAGCTCCTCGAGGCATATGTCAAAATGATTACGTTCGTAGCTAATTACATGGGACGTCTAGCGTTCATGCAATTGTGTTTTTATACAATTCGAACCTTCTAATTTCGATAGGCCATGTGAAAATCCCGGAGTCTGAAGCGCTAGAGTGTTATAACATTCGTATAAAATAGCGAAATTTCTCACTTTTAGAAACTTCAAATTAATTAATTTGACACAAGTTTTGATAAATACTGCATTTGTGATAAAAAAATATGAATTAGTTAAAATATGTATAATTAACCACTTATGTCTAACGTTTCGTCCAACTTCAGATAGTTGAGCACACAACGTATAATCTGTTTTGCGAAAGTCCACAAGTTACCAACCATTGAGACTTCTTATTCGCATCCACAGGAAACGAAAAGAGTTTAACTTCACTTGCCTTGCTAAAACGATACGAACAATTTTTCACTGAACACTGTTTACTTGTCATTTTGACATAATGAATTTTAAATTCAAATTCAAGAGCGCTACTTTCCCCTCGAAATAAACGAACAATCAGCTTGCACTCGAATTTTAAATTGAGTAGAAGGGAGGCTCCGGCAGACCTGGTATACTTTGACTATGGGCGGAGGGGGGGTGATGTAAGGTTCCACTTATGTCTAACGTTTCGTCCAACTTCAGATAGTTGAGCACACAACGTATAATCTGTTTTGCGAAAGTCCACAAGTTACCAACCATTGAGACTTCTTATTCGCATCCACAGGAAACGAAAAGAGTTTAACTTCACTTGCCTTGCTAAAACGATACGAACAATTTTTCACTGAACACTGTTTACTTGTCATTTTGACATAATGAATTTTAAATTCAAATTCAAGAGCGCTACTTTCCCCTCGAAATAAACGAACAATCAGCTTGCACTCGAATTTTAAATTGAGTAGAAGGGAGGCTCCGGCAGACCTGGTATACTTTGACTATGGGCGGAGGGGGGGTGATGTAAGGTTATTTTGTTACGGAATTTCTCGATAAGGTCGCCGCGCTCAAAGCACGCGATAAAAGCTATATGCAATAGCTTAAAACAAGTTTCAAGAAATCATTTATTCAGTTTTTAGTTTATAAAACAAAGCTTAAATAAGCATTTTGACAAATAAACAATTTTAACTGAAGGTTAAAACACCTTTGGTGTTGAAAAACAAACAAAATAAACTAGGTATAGAAAACTAGAAATCCTAATAAGGAACCTGTGATTACATTTGCTTTGAAAGAAGTTCAATATCTGGTGACTGTGATGTCGTTGCGAGACGTAAAGAGTTTTCCAAATTAACGTCACAAGTCTTGATCTGTTTTTTGCTTTCGTGAAAGCCATTTTAGAAAAAAATTGTTCACAACAATAAGTACTACCGAACAAACACATTATTTTGCATACAAAATGTACCAAACCTGGATAAGTATCCTTGGGAATGTATTTTTATAAAAGTCTTGCAGTGGCACGAAAAACACTTTTCAAAACATCGTCTGCTTGAAGTTGAATTAGTTCCATTTAAGAGACATAGCCGCTTGTTCAACGTTCACAGTAAATGGATTTATGAATATTTCAAACTCTTTTTATTTTGAACGGAAATCCTGAAACCTGGATTTAAGTTCTTTGTTTAAAGTACTCAATGTCTCGGCTAACGTTTCAACATTTTGGTGTGTCGCTAATGTGGGGAAATGATACGTATTTCCTGAACGAAGCTGAGTTTCCCACAACCGAAGTTTATCTTGAAATGATTTTATATGAGCGAATAATTCATGTGCAAATTGTCCTTGCTTCTGTATATTCTTATTTAACTCGTTTAAGTAACCAATTACGTCAACCAAAAATACTAAATCAGATAGCCACGCATCATTTTTAGGTGTAGGACCAATTGGGGTTTTTCTTTCATCTCCATAAAAGCTTGCACTTCCTCTCTTGATTCGTAAAACCGCATCAACATCTTGCCTTTGCTGAACCAGCGAACTTCACAATAAAAAATTAAATCCCCGTATTCGGCTTCCATATCATGCAAAATTGTTGGAACTGACGATGATTCAAACATCTTGATTTAACATAATTCACACAGGAAACGACTACTTCCATCACGTGCTTGAATTTTATTGTTTTGGCACAAAGGTCTTCTTGATGTATAATACAGTGAAAGGACAACAGTTGATTTTCATCAATTTTTCTGCGTGACAATTCTGTTTTTATTTTCGCAACTGCTCCTAAATTTTTTCCTACCATTGCCGGAGCTCCATCTGTAGTAACACCATTCAATTTCGCCCAGTCTAAATTGAAAGCATTAAATACCATCACAATCTCTTGAAATATATCTTCTCCTTTTGTAGTACATTTCATTGCCTGAAGAGCGAGCAATTCTTCAGTTATTGTGAAAGTTTCATCAATTGCCCTAATAAATATTGCTAGCTGCGCTGTATCACTAATGTCAGTTCTCTCGTCCAAAGCTATTGAGAATGAGAAACAATTTTCCACAGTGTTGCTAAGAGCGGCTTTTATGTTTTCTGCCATCAAATCTATTCGTTTTGTAACCGTTCTTCGAGACAGACTATCTGTTAAAATTTTTTACTATTTTCGGGACATAAAATATTTGCAACTTCTAGTAAGCTCTCTTTCACAAATTCACCTTCTGAAAATGGCTTTGAATGTTCTGCCAATTTTTCACTAACAGCATAACTTGCTCGAACAATACTTTCTGCGTCTGCATTGCGCTTAAAAATAATATTTTGCTGACCAGCTAAATTTCTTTTTAGTTTTTGGATGCTGTCCCTTCTTAATTGGCCTGTTAATTTCCCATATTTTTCCAAATGCTTTGTTAAGTAATGTCTTCTTGAATTATATTCTTTTAAGACAGCAACTGCTTCATTACATATCGGACAAATTGGTTTTCCCCTATATATAAAAAAAATATTCTTGGGTCCATTTTTCTTGGAAGATACGGCGTTCTTGATCAACCTTTCTGTATTTACTGGAAGACGGCCCAGACATATTTTATTACCAAATATAACTCAAATAATACCCCAACTAAATTACTCTGTTTCAGATCAACTAGTTCACTTTCAAACCGTAACGAACGATATTCATTAATGATAGCACGGGACCTGGCGGGGCGGCGGTCGCGTATAAATAGCGTAATTTTAACATTCTGGGAAATTCCCGAATTAATTCATCGGTAGGTGCTAGCGACATCTGTCTCACTGTATCAAACTATCAAAGACCGCATTTTCGGAGCTTCGAAGCGTGGCCACGAGATGCTGCAGATGTAACAATAATTAATTTTAGTAGCTCGCGATAGAAATTACTCGGACGCGCTGTTTTTACGGCTTTTCGCGTGATTTTTACTAACCCGAGGAGGACCGGACATAACTTATCGGCGGGCCGGATTCGGCCCGTGGGCCGTGGGTATATGAATATGTATTAGAAAATCACTACATAGTAATGTTTCTATAGTTGAAAATCTCAAGGAAGAGACAAAACAAATAGAGAGTGTGAAATTAAAATCCCTCTGCTCCAAGTAGGTACAATGTTTAACAGATGTGTTCAAAATTTTATGACCACGACAGAAAAGGTCTTTGCTGCACCAATTTACTGATTCATCATATCAGATTTCTACATATATATATACATTTTAAACATCATGAATAAGTACGTAGAAATGTGCAAGAGTTTGATTAATTAAATCCGTATAATTTTGACTGAATGATTGTACATCAGTTCTATGATTTACAGACTTAGCATCACGTTTATGTGAATCATCTCCAGGATAGATATTTTATAATGATTGGTTTCTTTAGCTAATATATTAACATTTTTATAATCGAACTGATGGCTATAATCAAAACAATGTCTAGCAAGGGTAGTGGAATTTTCCAAGTTCTTGTTTTTAGTACTATACCTCCATATATTCTTTTTTGTTAATATTGTTTAGTGATTCCTGTATAAGGCCCATCGCAATCTAAGCAATATTTAATTTATGTACCGTGTGGGTTTGTTTATCTACAGGTTTAGATTTGAAAAATATCCAACACAATTAGTACGTTTATCTGCAACATTTATGTCATACTTTTTAAACATTTCCTAATTTTCTCAGAGGTCTCCGGAAATATGGTGTTGTTATAAAATAATCTTTCTTTAATGATATGAATGATTTTTTTTGGGTAGCCATCCATTTCCAGTGTATCAAGAACTTTTCAAATTTTTGGGGCTGTTTTCTGGTTGTGACAATTTTACAGAGTGTTCTGTAAGGCTGTTTATAACACTTTTTTATAACTTGTTGGTGCAACCGAATTGTAGTGAAGATATCGCTGAGACTAAACTCATTTGAAAACCACGATGTTATAATTTTTACGTCTGAATCATGTCTAATGTTCATATCTAGGAAATTTGTGTTTCTGTTTACTTCTTTTCACAGGTAAATTGAAGTTTACAGTGGACATTGTTGAATTTACTTATTATATATTTATCCTGGAGAATACACATTAGGCTATCATATACATACCGTTTGAGGAATACAGATGAAAATCTAGTGAATTAATTACAAATTCTTCTAGGTAAGCGGTATTAGCTGAAATAGGAGGTCCCATTGATGTGCCGAATATTTGTCCAAAATATCGTTCACCATATAATTCAGATTGATGTAGAGGTGTATGGTCTTTAATCTCGTCCAACGTTTTTTGACGCTACTCAATGCTAATTCGATAGGTATATTTGTGAATGAAAAAACAACATCTAAGAAAATTAATTGATGATCTATGGGTACGGACTGACTTTTTATAAACTCATTAAAATGCCATGTGTCCTTTACATAGAATTAATTTTTTCCTATTATATTATCAATAGATTTGGATAAAAATGTTGACAAATTACAGATAGGCGCACCAATATTGCTTACAATGGGTCTTAAAGGTATACCAGTTTTATGCAGTTTCGGAAGCCTATTGATATATGGTGCTTGCCCATTATGACAAATTCATTAATTCATCGATTTTATTCTTCAAAATTAGCATTGAGTAGCATCAAAAAAACTTTGGGCAGATACTAAAGACCAGGCACCTACAGACCAGACTGAATTTATAAATTCAGTAATATTTTGTTTCGAATGAACCTATTTTCAATACGAACATTATTTTGGACAAATATTCGGCGCAGCATTGGAATATTCTATTTCAGTAACTAGCTACTATTGTTAATCTAGTGATAGAATGCCTATAAGATTCTGTAAGATTATCAACCCGTATTCTTCAATATGTAATAAATAAATTTAACAATCTTCAGTGTAAACTTCAGTTTACCTGTGAAATAGAAGTAAACTAAAACATAAAAAGTAAAAAAGTATGTTCTCAACGATATCTTCACTATAATTCAGTTGCAGCAACAAGTTATGAAAAAAGTGTTATCAACAACTATAGGTACAGTAAAATTGTTACACCCAGAAAATCGTCCCAAAAATTTGAAAATGTTCGAATTACACTGGAAATTAATAACTACACAAAAAAATGTTTTATCCACATCATTAAAGAAAATTTAATGAAGGTAATTTCATAACATTTTCATGCATACTGTAGACCTCTGAGCAAATTAAATTTTAATTAATTTTTAAAAAGTATTACATGAACGTTTCGCATAAAACGACTAATTGTGTTGGTAAATATTTTTCAAATCTAAGACCTTTAATACGATATTTACAAAATACAATGTATGGCCTCAATTATAGTACTAAAAACAAAAACCTAGAGAATTCCACCGCCCTTGCTAAATATTGTTTTGATTATAACCATCAGTTAGATAATAAAAATGTTAATACATAAGCTAAAGAAACCAATTATCATGAAACTTTCATCCTGGGGATGATTCACATGTTACGTGATGCTAAGTGTATAAATCATAGAACTGATGTAGAACAATTGAGTCAAATTCGTACAAATTGCACATTTCTACGTACTTCCTTCTAACGTTTAACATGTGTAATGTAGAAAGCTGATTCAAAAATCAGTAAATTGGTGCAGCAAAAACATTTTCTGCTGAAATCACAAAGTTTTAAACACACATAGTTTAACATTGTACCTACTTGACACAAAGGGACTCTAGTTTCTCACTCTGTTAGAATCTGGTTAAATTATAGTCAGATTTTAATAGAACACAGTATTTAATTAGTTAGCAACAAAATACAAAAGAATATTACGAACGATCATTTTAAACAAAGCTCATGGCGATTCTGTAGCCTCGTTAGCCCTTGTATCCGAGACGCTATTGAATAACCACTTGAACTTGTGTATGTTTATATTAAATATTGTACATATGATACAGTGGCGTTACAAATCTCGAAGATTTTATATTTTATAACAAACTCAGACTGTTTTGTCTCTTCCTTGAGATTTGACGTCTTCAACTATTGAAACATTACTCTGTACTGGTCTTCTAATATAAATGGTCTCACCACGAACTGCATCGATCGATATCTCAAAAAGTAAACATAATAGATTTTATTTGAAAATTTGGTATCTGATCAAAGTCAATGAGTACTATTCCTCTAAAATATTTTAACAAGTGGCGGCACTTCCGGTTATACCGGATGTCGATGACAACTTCGTTATTTTTAACGGAACATCCTATACTTTATTGCATTTTTCTAAGGAACGTTCTAGGTACATTTCATTTTTCATATTCTATACCTAAATTCAACCGTTTCCGAGATATTCGCAATTTTAGAGAAAAAAATTACAAATGTAGACCCGTACTTAATTGTCAAATACTTAGCGCAGATAAATATCATGAAGAAAGTTTCCGATCTTGTACATGATGCTGACAAAAAATTATTGAAATATCAATTCAAAAAATGCCAAAAACTCTAAATTTTCAAATGGAAACCCCAATTTGTTTTATAGTAACCGTATTCATAACAAAAGATTAGGGCATCCTTGTGTCTGGTTCCATATACCTAAATATTATCGTTTTCGATTTATTTACAAAATACTAGTCAATCGGGCGTTTTTAAGTTTGATACATCTAGTTTACCATGGCTGATTATACGAATGTCAGAGAATGAAGAAATGTCATTTAGTTTAAAATTATTGGAAACAATGCCGGCACGGTTAAATTACAAAACGAAATCTATTTAAATTTATTTATTATTCATGGAGAATGCAACAGATTTATAACAAAAAGGTGTAATACATTTGCTGCTCGATATTCCGAAAAACACAAATCATCAGCAAACACTGCGAATGATACTGTATTGTTAAAAACAGAACATGTTCAAGATTTCTTCTGAATTTCTAAACATTTTTCGCATCTACAAAGAAATTCAGCATCTGCCTCTTTCCTGATTTATTCTGAATTTAAATTATCGAAATCATTTCTGACTGCCCATGCAATCTTCTAGGGTGGTTAGCGGAATGCTATCGGGATATCAAAAATTATCTTGGTCAAGGGTGGTTGTGCAATCTAAAACGTGTGTCTTACTTTACGTTTGAAATAATTATGTCACTGTCACACTGACATCAATAACCTACGAATTTCATTCCTATTTATTTCATTTGTAAAACAATAATGAACTACAAATTAAAAATTATCTTGGTCAGGGTGGTTGTGGAATGTAAAACGTGTGTCTTACTTTGAATTTTTGAATATGTTTTGTTGTGTCAGAATCTGTTAAGTCATTGTGCTGAAATTTTCTAATCCAGTTTTTGAATCATGTCTCTTACCACACAGCACCAAATTTTCATGATTGAAGCTTATTTTCGAACGGGTGCGCTAGTTAATGGAAATTGGCAATACAGTCAACGTTTGTGTTTGGACAATTTTCGAGAGCACTTCCCAAACGTGGCAATATTACCGGACAATTTTTATGCGTGCCTTACAAATTGTGTTGAAGTGTTTCGCGAAACTGGTTGTGTGACTCATAAAAAAGGTGCTGGTAGCCCAAGAGTTCCTACTGAAGAAGTTGTCAATGACGTTCGTCAACGTATGGAAGAGGAGCCTGCAAAACCTTTGAAACGTCTTTCTCAGGAAATTGGACTTTCTTATGGAACATGTCAGAAGATTTTAAAGAAAGACTTGAACATGCATCCATATAAGATGCAAGCACATCAAGCTCTTCTGCCCGCAAACCACCCCAGACGCCTGGCTTACTGCCATTGGTTTGTCAATAATTTAATGAATGACGATCTTCTGAACTCAACTTTTTTTTCTGACGAAGCGCGGTTCCACCTTTCGGGATACATCAATTCTCAAAATATGCGAATGTGGAGCAATGATAGCTCTCATGTTTTTACTGAATCGCCACTACATGCTCAAAAAATCGGTGTTTGGATGGCAGTTTCTCGCAGAAGAATAATTGGGACAATTTTTTACGATTTCACCGTCAACCCAGAAAGGTACAGACACAACTTTTTGGCCGAATTTGTGCAACAGTTAAACGATGATGAATTTCGGTACGGTTATTTCCAGCATGACGGTGCAACAGCACATACTACACGAGAAAATATTGATTTTCTCCGCGAGTTTTTTGATGACCAGCTGATAAGTTTGCACAGAAGTTGAGTTCCCTCCGAAATCACCTTGTTTGACAATTATGGACCATTTTATATTTCCTTACTTAAAAAAACAAGATTTTCGCAACTCCGGTAAATAATTTGCAAGAACTTCAACAAAGAATAGTTCAGCAATGTGCAACCATAACGCCATAAATGCTGCAAAACGGTTTTCACAGCATGAGGATGCGCGTCAACTTGTGCATCGAACAAAACGGGGGACATTTCCAACAATTACTGTAATTTAGTTTTTCTTGTTACTAAAACCGTTATTTTATTGTTTTACAACTGAAATAAATAGGTATGAAATTTGTAGGTTATTGATGATGTCAGTGTGACAGTGACATAATTATTTCAAACGTAAAGTAGGACACACGTTTTAGATTCCACAACCAACCTTGACCAAGATAATTGTTGATATCCCGGTATAAGCCAAATTTTTTATTGTACCCCAAACGAAATAATCCAGAACGTACAGGTCGGGGAACGAGAGTTCATGATAAGCTATCCAATGGTCATAAAATATTTTCTGCAGAATTTTTAAAACTAAGTAGGGATTGTGGGAAGATGTGCCAGTGCCATCATGTTGATACAAAATGTTTCGAAGTTCGACAAGAGGTAAATTTTCTAAGTAATTTCTTAAAACAATCCGTGAAATATTTAAATATCCTTCACCTGAAAAATTATGATTATTTCGCTTATGGATAAATCTACCCTTTTACCATTTAAATTTTCTTCCAACAAGTGTAAAGCTACTACCCCATCATTCCTAATTGATTAAATTAACAGCTGTCTTGGAAATATCTACATCTAAAAAACATCGGGATTCGAATCGCTCCAGTTATGAGAATTGTGACTGTTTAATAATTCATTGTTAGTAAATTTTGCTTCATCCGTCCAAATGATATTATTCAAAAATGATTCCTCTTGAATCTTCGTCAGAATAAATTCTCCAAAATTCACTAGCTTTTAGCTTAGGTGTTTCAACTGTTGAACAATTAAAAATGAATACGGGTGAAACTTATGTCTTTGCAATATTCTGTTAATTGAACATCTTGATATTTCTGACTCTACAGAACACCGATTATAGATTTATATGGATATACCGCGAAGAATCTCAAAACGGCAATTTCATCATTAGCGTTGTTTACAATTGACTTACTCTTTTGTATTGTTGGCTAACGGAACCGAAATATTTTAAAGTTATGTATTATTTGCTTAACAGTTTTTGCTGATGGCTTCTGTTTTTCGGAATATCGAGCAGTAAATGTATTCCACGTTCTTGTTATAACTCTGTTTACATTTGAAAATTTACAGTTTTTGGTATTTTTTGAAGTAATGTTTCAATATTTCTGACAATTGACTTTGGTCAGCTGACAAATTAAAAGAAAATTGTACTTTTTGAGATATCGATCGATGCAGTTCGTGGTGAGACACCCTGTATATTTATATACTTTAAATACGAATGTGTTACAATTTCAATTATTCGTCTTTCGTTCGTTGCTACATAGACATTTTTCATCGAAATTAATGCGATAAAGACGCTCAGTGCTGAATACAGGTAGCTTAAGAAATCCCACGCTTCAGTTGATGTGTATTAGTTTTCAAACATTTCTGATGATGGTCGTGAGACCGAAACCTACATAAAGACGAAATTATAATAGACGTGTGTGTGTTAGAATTCACATATAATTCATACCTGGGTCAAGAATCATTTATTATATTTGCCTCTTTCTCAACAAATGCAAAAGCACACCCTAAACCTATTGTTTCTGATAGAATTGTTGATTGTAAATGAAAGGTGCCAATCATGTAAAATTTATAAGTATATAAAATTCGGAATAATCAAAAACTACACAACTTTTGTTGTTGGGCAATAAATATCAGTAATAGAATTATGGTATCATTATTTTATTAATGAAACATCCTCCGTTGATACTCTTCGTAGAATCCAACTTGTGATGAACTACTTGAATGAAGTTTTGATGTACTGATGATGATCAGAGTGAAACGTGGCGATGCCCATTAGCCTTAACGGTTCGTACCGTTCTCTACCGGGATCTAGTGACGTTTACCGCTCTACTACCATAATCGGAAGCCAAACGACTGCGGGAATCCTGGATGGTGTCAAGAGAGCTTTTAGTTTTGTATCAGGTGGTGGAGCGGGGATGTCGAATAAAGATGAACCATTGATCCACCTGACGAAGGGGGCTGAACCCTTTAAGAGCACTGCCAGGTATGGTATTCAATATTTCAATCTTTAACAATCAATATGTCCAGTCAATTACTGTAAAATTGGATGGTTCGCCACCGATTTTTATGCAATTTTGGGACGAAGTGGTGGTTCAAAATGAATTTTTGACCCGGTCTCTAAGTGCGCTATTTCCCTGGGCTGAATTTACCCCTCCCCGTGGGTGAAAATTACAGTGAACAAACAAAGAATATGTTAATAAACTATAAAAGTGTTCACAGTATGGATACACTATAACAATAAAAATAAGAAACAATCGCCCTTATCCACTAAAATACTGTTGAAGTACCAAGTAGCATCATCAGAGTAGACTAAATTGGTGGTTCAAAATGAATTTTTGACCCGGCCTCTAAGTGCGCTATTTCCCTGGGCTGAATTTACCCCTCCCCGTGGGTTTAAATTACAGTGAACAAACAAAGAATATGTTAATAAACTATAAAAGTGTTCACAGTATGGATACACTATAACAATAAAAATAAGAAACAATCGCCCTTATCCACTAAAATACTGTTGAAGTACCAAGTAGCATCATCAGAGTAGACTAAATTGGGGAACAAAATGTGGAATACAAAATGTAATTAGTAGGGTTTATGAGGGATCACCCTCCAGCTGGAGATAAATCTGAATTCATTAAATTGCTTTTTCGCTTATACAATTTCATCCATCCTAAATTACTTAGATATTTGTCACTACTGCGTTTCAAGAGTGATAAACATTCTTGAGAAATGGAGTGACCTTTATTTATAAAATGTTCGGCTAACGCTGATTTTTCACCATTATTTTTCTATATAGGGGCAAAATGTATGCAAACTAAGTTATTGATCAATGATTTGTCGTAATTATTGTCTAACGCTATTTGCTGATGTTTCTCAACTTCGTTTTTATAATTTTATTGGCTCAAAGGGACCTTTAAAAATCTATGAACAAAACTTTTAATTGGAGCTATTTAATTAATTAGCGTAACTGAATGGCTTTTTGAACATTCTTAATAGCCAATTTGATTCACTCAAATGCACTATTGCAATATAAACAGATAAGCAGCTTCCTTTCCTTGATAATAACATTATGCAAGATGGTAATTACTTGGAATTCAACATATACAGAAAACCCACTCAAACAAATAGGCATACTCATAGGAATTCAGTTACACCAATTAATTATAAAATAGATCAATTGAAGTGTCTTGGTCATAGATTATTAAATGTTCCTTTGAGCTAACAAAATTATGACATCAGCAAATAGCGTTGAACAATGGTTAAGACAAATCGTTGATCAATAACTTAATGTCTAAACAAGAAAGTAAATTGGAACGCAACCAATTAACCAAATTTGAGCCACTTCCGTCGAATAGTTCAATAAAATTCAAAAGTTTCACTTATCATTATCAGTAATCAATAAATTCCATAATTTGTCTTCTCAGTTTGTAATACAATCCATAATAATAAGCTAAAACACAGCTTAGGCAACACGTTTGACAAAGTTTCCGACTTCGACTAAACCAGCATTTACAAAATCAATCATTAGCTTTGTTCAAAATGAGAGGAAACCCTATGATGTTCGAAGAACATCGTGCTAGTGGTGGGATGTTGGGAGAGGCATTCGAATTTTACTTGACGGTTTTGAGATCAAAGGCATAGGGAAAGACCTCACTAGGCAAAGAGTTCCACAATTTCCGTACGATAGAAATATAAAGTCAGGTAGGAAGAAGTTCGGCAGTTCTCGAGCTTGAGAATAAAGGGGTGAATAGCGTGAGTGAGTTCGTCTAGTCCGCCTATCTGGAATCTCACGTGGTGGAACAACATACGAGATTCCTGATGAACCTCGACCATGGAAATATCTATAGAAAAGGGAGAGATCGTCCACCTTTCTACGATGTTCTAGAGAGGAGAATGAATTCGTAATATAACCTACTAATTACAAATAGTATTTAAACAGGCACGTGCTATTTCTAATTTAGTTTATTCTGATGATGGCTGCTAGGTAACTGGAAGATCTACTGTAACAGAATTTTTAGTGAATAAATAATTGTTTCTTTTTTATAAATAACTATTTGTTTTTCACCGATTTTTGTAGGAGCAATATTGACCGAGTTACACAGCTCGTTGAAGGTTGCTCTACGTTAACCGAAAACAGAAGCATTCAAAGTTGAATAACTGCGATCCGGAAGCTCATTTATAGAAAACTCAAAAATTTTCTCAAACTGGATGGAAGTACCTCACAGCAACGTCATTCCATTTCTTATGCAAGTAACAAATCTGACCGAATTTTTTGATATCTTATTACATTTTCGAAGTCATTTTGGAAAAACTCAAAAATCGAAAACTTTTGAAAATAGTAAATATTTCTTTTTAAATTATGCATCTAAACATATTGATAATATCCGAATAAGAGAAATTATAACTGGAATTTGGTCAACTTGATAACTAATTCATTTTGGTTTTTTGCTTGAAAAGTGTGACTGATTTTATTCTCATCATAACTCCCTTATTTTTCATGCTAGCAAGACAAACAAAAAACCATTTCAAAGTAATTTTCATGTACTTCGAGAATGAGGTTTCTATGAATGAGCTTACGAATCGCAGTTATTCAACTTTGATCGCTGTATTTGTGTTTTCGGTGGTGGCGCAACCTTCACCGTTCATTTCGTTTCAACAGATATGAGTGTAAAACCAAATTCTTTGTTTTTCATTACCTTCAATTTATGTCATGATACTTTTTTCAATAAAATATTAAGTTGCAAGGTGATTTGCGAAAAATCGTTCGCCTTTTTACCGAAAAATGTAAAACCGTAAATTACTCACTAATGATGGGATTTGCAGAACATAGAACATAGAGGATCTTTTTTGCCTAAAATTCATGACTACTCGAATCAACTTTTTAAATTTGCACCCACGAGAAGGGGTGGCACCCAGCCCTGGGAAATTGCACATCCCGTGACTACCTTTAATTCCGTTTAGGTCCATCCCCTAGAACGTTTCAAAGTTTAATAAGAATTGGTGGCGGTTCAAACAATTCGGACGTGAAAACCTTTGAAAAACATTGACTAGACAAATGAATCAGTTTAAATTATTTCTTAGGTTAACTAAAACTGAAAATTCATAGTGGATTGTTCCAGCGATTTAAAATGCTAAACTCATTTCGCAAAATAACAATAATCTAACGAAAAAGACGATTCGATTACTAATTTGCAACATATGTATTCGTTTATTCATCGCTTTATCATTTTATTATTTATTTATATTTTTCCGAATAAACATCGAAACTACTAGTGTATTGAAACGCTGAGAAGCCTAAGCTTAGGGCGAGTTCTGCCATCTGGATTTAAACTATGTTCAGAGAAAAATGCCTGTTTTTCAATATCCGTTTAACTTTTGAACTGCGATCAACAGGAGGTTATTATTATTAGTATGAGCAGTGCAGAAAAGGCGAAATGAATTATATTGCCAGGATAAAACGGTTTCATTTTTAATAGTAGTAGCTGATTTTATTGGTGTTCACAAATCTATAGTCTGTAAAATTATACAAAGGGTATCTGTTGCCCGACTACGTGCTAGATTCATTATAATGCCACGATCTCGAGAAGTACATAGAATTCGACAAGGCTGCTTAGTATTTTCAAGTTTCCTAGATATATTGGAGCAATTGATTGTACCCATCATATAAGAATACAATCATTAGGTGGGGGTATAAATGATTCTGTAGTTCCTATTTTGATATACTCACCCTTTTTAATTTTAGAGAATGCAGAACTGTATAGGGATAGAAAATGGTTTTTATCATTGAATATCCAAACAATTCCCAGTTATGACTTGAAAATACAAAATATGGTTGCAAGATGGTCGGGGTCATCGTAATTCAACCATTTTTAATAATTCAAGAATTAGGCCTCAATTGAACGAGATGAAATGAACGATAGCACAATAATAGGTGACAGTGGCTACCCAATAAGACCTTATCTTACAACGCCTCTCACTAATCCATTTAACAAGGCAGAACAAGTATTCAATGAATCTCAATTAAGAACAAGAAATCCAGATGAAAGATCATATGGGTTGTGGAAAAGACGGTTTCCCATTCTTGCACTTGATATAAGAGTGAACATTGAGAAAATCGAAGCTACTGTTTTTGCAACTGCGGTTTTACATAATATTGCGATAGGATGAACGAGGTTCTACCTCCAATGAATGAACAAGAAGAAGCCATTGACTTTGTGTCAGAACGTAGTGTTTTTGCTGCTGAATCGAAACACCTTCCCCTAAATAATATAAGCAGATACGAGTTAATTCATAATCATTTTCAAAATCACTAATACTGTTTAATGTCTGAAAAAATAGAAACATCAGGCAGTTTTAGAAATTTGTATTGAAAGCTTATTCTGTTTTTATCATAAATATTGTCTTATACTCAAGCTACTTCTTAGGCAAATAAAAATCTTGATACAAATTCTGGTTTAATCTTAAAAATAAGTAAAAACAGAAAAGTTGAAACTGAAAAATATTTTAAACACTTTGGAGTTATTTTTCTTTGACCTTTTTCTCAATTTCCAAAAGTTCTAATTTGATTTTATTATCTTGTTCCAAATGATCCATTTTCATGTTATACTTTTCTGCTAATTGCATCATTCGCACTGATAAGTTTCATTTTGGTTTGTCCAACCTCTGTCCAAGTTTCACCAGATGTTAATTTTTAATTTTCTAGAAATTTGAAAGTTTTGGTGAGAAAAAATGCCTTGGAAAATAATTTCAAATTTCACTTACGTGTAGTAGTACTTGTAACTCCCTATTTCAGTTTCACTTGAAACTTTCGAAGTGTATTTGATATTGTAATTATTGTAACTTTGGCTGCCTCAGCAAACAAGTTATGATACAACTTCTTTTCCACTCTTGGCTTCGTATACAACTACCAAAACAAATTTGGATATAAATCGTGTGAATTATTTATACTAATGAACTTGGCATTCTCAATTTTTATAGACTGAGCCGAGAGGAGATTATAGTCCTCCACTATGTCATCATACAAGTTTATAAATTGAATTAAAATAATTGCGGTTAATAGATTCTTTCGAAATGTAATATTTTTTGAAACAAACTCATCGATAACTTTTTGAACTCGCCATCTTGACTATTACCATCAAAATGAGGTTTACCAGCTGTCATTCGTTCTCAAACAATCTCTTTGATCTCATCAATATTGTCATCACTGGGACAACCGGCAGTTCCTTTGACATATATCTCTTCTGCATACCGTTTTTGCACGCCTCTTTATATCATTTCAATTTTCTGTTGCAATATATGAGCAACAGCCAACTAAATAAGTAATGACTGGCATTAAATGTTCAATTTATTCTAAGTCATGTGGAATAATTTCGATTTCTAGAAAAAAATCGTCATTAATACGAAAACTATTACAAATGAATCTCATTCTCACTTATAATACAGAATATTTTGTATCCAATTTATTCTAATTTCATAATAATTGCCTTTTAAACACGAACAATAATTCGTGATTCATTTTTGATACAGAACAAATATGGACAACCCCTTTAATTAATACATTTGCATTTCTTAAAAACTTAAATGCATTTGGACTAATCTGTAAAATAATGAGGATAAAATCTTAGTATTTGCAGAATAGCTATACCGTTCTTTCACATGGATAGCCGATATCCATTGTTTCCGTAGTTAAATTTTCTTTAGGAAAACCAAACCAAAATCAAACTTTTGGCTTTTTGGCTGTTTCTCTTGCAGTCAAGATAATGAACAAACGTCAGTAAACTCTACGTAGACCCAAAACGAGGGACGAACCAACAACATTCACGTAGGAATCCATTTTGCAAAGCACTGTATTCGATTATAATAGTTTTATAAACTCTTATTTCAAGTAAAATACTTTCCAATCACACAAGTACACCTAAGAAACAGGTGCAATATATAATTTTGCACAAGCAATAGATGATAATTTGTTAATTTGTAAAATTGATGATGATGCCAAACTGACTTTTGTACTCAGAGTTGAGGCCTTGGAGTATAAAGGGCATTGGAATATAAAGTATGTCAAGTTTCATGGTAAAAATTCACTTTGAAGGAAATAAGAAATAATACTTAAAACTTCACAAACATTGCATCCCGGAAGCGTATTGGCATTCCTTACAATTACACATAACGGCACTGTTTTCAGATGCTGTAAGGAGTGAGTTATGTACAACATTTAACGGTGTAAAATATAAGCAATGCTTACTACGACTCTGAAATGTTAGGATATGTGTAATATTCTGAAATGCACTAACCAAAGGCTCGTATAGAGCGCGTAAATCAAGGCTGTTATTTACTGCAGTTTGAGGGGATCATTAAAGGGTTCAAAATAAAAATAATAAACACAAGGAAAACTTAAATTTTTCTTCGAATTGTTACGCAGATTACGCAGATACATACATAAAATTCTTCATTATTTTGAGACGTTTTTCGAAATATTGCGTTATCGCTTCTTGTTTCTGTTACTCGATAATAATTTTGGATTTGATGGTCAGGTAGACCATCAAATAGACTGAAGACTTTTTGTCCTAACTGTAAAGTCAGATCGAGTTTTTCTTCTGCTGATTGATGCAATCCTATTTGTTTTTATGTTTCAAAAAAATTTTACCATTTGCGACTATGTTCTAATTTTTTCTAAGGTAGCATTAACTTTAATAATTAAATTTGATAAATCAGCATAATAGATCCGTGGAATCATTCCTACTATCATTTTAAAATGGCGCTCCTGTATTTTTACAACGGCTGCATGTTTATTACGGTCTTCTGGATCTATGTTTCTCTCCACGAAACTGAATTCGTCGCCATAACTACTTGTTTTGTGTTCTTGAAGTTGTTTCTTTCAACACTTGGTGGTGAATTCAAATTCATTGAATCGAAAAAAACATTATTAACATTGTCGCCAAGGCAAATCTTCGCAAGTTTTTTTTTATCACTCGAAGTTAACATCGTTGAAGTTTTGAAAATAATTTGAAAATTTTCTAGAACTGCTCAAAGGTGTTTACAAAATTTGCCACTGGTTCTATAAAGGCAGTTCCACATTGCTAGATCACCGTTACCCTTATAATATAAACTAGTATCAGTTTAACTACTTACGAAGTAAGTATTTTCATCAAACTTTTCTACATACATTCAATTCTTTGGGTTTGTGGTGGCAAAAGTTCATATGAATAATTTCATTTCTCGACGATGTATTATTATCTTGAATAGTAGACTTCCGCGGATAACTAATTTTGAAAAATCTTGGATTCCGGATGGATTCCGCGTCACAATAGCTCGACTTGATGCAGACGTTTCGCAAACCATTACAGGTGGCATCTTCAGGGCAGGCTTGAGACTTGAAATGAAACAGGAAGAGTATGGTAATGGACAATATCTTTAAAGTAATGTTACAATAATAGAATTTGAATGGACCTGTCCGTTACTTTGTGATATTCCATTTTTACAGATAAAAACAAAAAATTTTACTCTATTTAAAAGAATGTTTATTGCAATTTCGAACACTACATTTCATTATCAAAGCATACAATGAGAAAACACTGAAACATCATAGTATTTATACGAAATTTACAATGAAGTGCTTTGTTGAATATCACTTCATTTAAAAGAACGTTGATTGTAATTTCGAACTTTACAGTTCATTATCAAAACATACAATGAGAAAAGACTGAAATATAGTATTTATACGGAATTCATAATGAAGTGAATCGACTGTAAAAATTAATGGTACACATAGCTTCCTAAATTCATTGTGTTGAAATAGTAAATCGAAAGGGATTAAACTGTCGGAATTACTTTCTATGGATTGTATCACGTCTCGTATAAGTTTTCCTTCTGTTTATTGTTTTGATTTTGAACTCTTTAATGATGCCCTTAAACTGCAGTAAATAACAGCTTTGATTTACGCGCTCTATACAAGCCTTCGGTTAGTGCATTTCAGAATACACATATCCCAAGATTTCAGAGTCGTAGTAAGCATTGCTTATATTTTACATCGTTAAATGTTGTACATAACTCACTCCTTACAGCATTTGAAAACAGTGCCGTTATGTGTAATTGTAAGGAATGCCAATACGCTTCCGGGATGCAATGTTTTTAAAGTTTTAAGTACTATTTCTTATTTCCTTCGTAGTGAACTTTTACAATGACATATTTTATATTGGTCTTATCACTAACGATGGCAGAGAGTATAATTCTGTAGAGTTATTATAATGCCCTCTATACTCCAAGGCCTCAACTCTGAGTACAAAAGTCAGTTTGGCATCATCATCAATTTTACGAATTAACAAATTATCATCTATTCCTAGTGCAAAATTATATGCTGCACCTGTTTCTTTGGTGTACTTGTGTGATTGGAAAGTATTTTTACTCGAAATAAGCGTTTATAAAACTCTTATAATCGAATAAAGTGCTTTGCAAAATGGCTTCCTACGTGAATGTTGATGGTTCTTCCCTCGTTTTGGGTCAACGAAGAGTTTACTGACGTTTATCAATTATCTTGACTGCAAGAGGAATCACAACAGCCAACAGTGAATGTTGTTGGTTGTTTCCTCGTTTTGGGTCAACCTAGAGTTTACTGACGTTTGTTAATTATCTTGACTGCAAGAGAACTTACAACAGCCAAAAGTTTGATTTTGGTGTGGTATTCCTAAAGATAATAAACTACGGAAACAATGGATATCGACTGTCCATGTGAAAGAACGGTATAGCTATTCTGCAAATACTAAGATTTTATCCTCACTTTTACATACTTTTACATATTAGTCCATATGCATTTAAGTTTTTAAGAAATTCAAATGTATCAATTAAAGGGGTTGTCCATATTTGTTCTGTATCAAAAATGAATCACGAATTATTGGTCATGTTCAAAAGACAATTATTATGAAATTAGAATAAATTGGATACAAAATATTCTGTATTATAAGTGAGAATGAGAATCTAGATTCATTTTGTAATAGTTTTCGAATTAATGAGATTTTTCTCCAGAAATTGAAATTATTTCACATGGCTTAAGAAGAAATTGAACATTCAATGCCAGTCATTACTTATTTAGGTGGCTGTTACTCATATATTGCAACAGAAAATTGAAAAGATATAAAGAGGCGTGCAAAAACGGCATGCAGAAGAGATATATGTCAAAGGAACTGCCTGTTGTCCCAGTGATGACAATATCGATGAGAACAAAGACATTTTTTGAGAACGAATGACAGCTGGTAAATTTCATTTAGATGGTAATATTCAAGACGGCCAGTTCAAAAAGTTCTTGATGAGTATGTTTTAAAAAATATTACTATCTATTAACCGCAATTATTATAATTTAATTTACAAACTTGTATGATGACATAGTGGAGGACTGTAATCTCCTCAGGGCTCAGCCTATGGGAATTGAGAACGCCAAATTCATTAGTATAAATAATTTACACGATTTATATCGATATATACCTACTAGTCATATTAACTCAGAAATATGAAGATAAAAACCACCTTGAGTAGTCCAATATATATATATATATATAAACAAGTTTAAAGTTTCTTTGCCTAATTGGCCACTATCGTGTATGTAACTTAAGAGATATAGAATTAAATTTTCTGAATTATGAAGATAACTTAGATAATTTAACATAGGATTATAAAGATGAATAAACGTAAAAGATTGAACCATAGGCGGGATTCGAACCCACATTACTGGATTTCTAGTCCAGGGTGTTTACCAATTACACCACTTCGGTCCTGTTAGATTTTTATATTTTTGTAAATATAAACCTCTGAAAGGATAGTAGATCATTGATGAACACAATGCGATTCGATGCCCTACCATAGATCAACTATTCACGCACATTCATCCGAAGTTCAGTCGTTTTTTGAAGTAAGGATTGTAGGTTAGTACTGCTATGGTTGGCAGTTACTTGACAGTTCTTATTCAAATGACAGCATCCCGGTTCTTATATATTTCAATAGAACTGACTGAGAATTGTTCTGGTTAATTATAAACAAGTTTAAAGTTTCTTTGCCTAATTGGCCACTATCGTGTATGTAACTTAAGAGATATAGAATTAAATTTTCTGAATTATGAAGATAACTTAGATAATTTAACATAGGATTATAAAGATGAATAAACGTAAAAGATTGAACCATAGGCGGGATTCGAACCCACATTACTGGATTTCTAGTCCAGGGTGTTTACCAATTACACCACTTCGGTCCTGTTAGATTTTTATATTTTTGTAAATATAAACCTCTGAAAGGATAGTAGATCATTGATGAACACAATGCGATTCGATGCCCTACCATAGATCAACTATTCACGCACATTCATCCGAAGTTCAGTCGTTTTTTGAAGTAAGGATTGTAGGTTAGTACTGCTATGGTTGGCAGTTACTTGACAGTTCTTATTCAAATGACAGCATCCCGGTTCTTATATATTTCAATAGAACTGACTGAGAATTGTTCTGGTTAATTATAAACAAGTTTAAAGTTTCTTTGCCTAATTGGCCACTATCGTGTATGTAACTTAAGAGATATAGAATTAAATTTTCTGAATTATGAAGATAACTTAGATAATTTAACATAGGATTATAAAGATGAATAAACGTAAAAGATTGAACCATAGGCGGGATTCGAACCCACATTACTGGATTTCTAGTCCAGGGTGTTAACCAATTACACCACTTCGGTCCTGTTAGATTTTTATATTTTTGTAAATATAAACCTCTGAAAGGATAGTAGATCATTGATGAACACAATGCGATTCGATGCCCTACCATAGATCAACTATTCACGCACATTCATCCGAAGTTCAGTCGTTTTTTGAAGTAAGGATTGTAGGTTAGTACTGCTATGGTTGGCAGTTACTTGACAGTTCTTATTCAAATGACAGCATCCCGGTTCTTTGCCTAATTGGCCACTATCGTG